>JAXQQM020060386.1:0-44284 GCA_034641835.2 Pinus albicaulis | reverse complement strand
ACATCAACATCGGGGGATAACTACCCGGTCCGGACCTTAATACAGCTCCTTTTCCGTTTGGGATAGTGGCTCCGACTGGATATAATGGGACCAGTTTCCCAGTAATGAATAAAAGGGGTGGATGAATGATTGGTTTTCTAATAAGTGATAATGAATGGAGGACTTAATCTATAAGTGAAAACGTAAATGACTATTTTATCCCGGGAAGCTTCTATTCTTAAGTGCAACGTTTGGTGATCTGTGTTCGTCGATAGGCATATAGATGACACTATTCAATAAACAAAGACATTTATTTAAATAATAATTACTTCGTTCAAATAGTTGAACGAAGTAATTGATAAAACATTGTTACACTTATCTTTTTATATTACTGATACATGAATGATTAGAAGAATAGCAAACTGTAAACATCCAGTAGTGGAAAGTATAAAGACTGCTGTTAAAACACATTCATATATTCAATAATAGCAAGAATAATCAAACAACAATTTACATAAAAGGAATAAATTCAGACATAGATAATAGTACCATATGAGCTGCAAATCTTTCCCAACGTCAATCGCAATTTGAATTCCTTCTTCCGACTCAGAAATACTTTTAAATAAAGGCAGTAGTGCACATCCACATAAAAGCTTCGTTATCAAAATTTGGAAAAATTGGTCCAGTTTTCATAAAAAAAATATGCCTGAAGTACAGTAGTGCAACTTCAGGTTTCAGTCATATACAAAAACTTACGACCCTTTTCTAAATACATGAAAGGGTCTATAAATACTAAATTAAACTAACAAACTACAAAATTAAAATGCTACTAAATTGGTATAACCCGATCTTGAATATCTCCCCCACAGCAATCTGGTAATCAGCAGCATGATTCATCACTCTGGCTGTTTTCCTTTTGTCCTGAGTTGGCATATTGCCAGCATTGGTTCCACTTCTTGAGGGCGGCTGAGACGAGAATTGATTTGAGCAGCATAGGTGGCATTGTGTATATCGAGAATGATACACCCGATTGCATCCGTTAAGCATTTGAGGGCGGCTTTCTGGCTGTATGGTTTTACTAGGAACAACCAATAGGTGTCCCAAGTTAAACTTTTAATTCCTGTGATCAATCTCCCATTCTTTTCTAGCTCTTGACAACATGATTGTTCCAATGTTTTGGCTGATAATAATTTACCCGGTGTACATTGAGAGATCATGTTAGATAAATAGAGAGTATTGTTAATCAAGTCAATCAAATTGTTCGTAGATGATTTGCATCTAGAAACCTCTCTCTCTGCTTTCATCAATTGGGACTGCCACTCCATGAATAGAATTTCTTTATGGGATTATAAGATTTTAGGCAAGTTTGCTGCCTGTCCCTCATTAGTGTTCTGCCAAGTAAGAAAATCTGTTAAAGTCTCATCGGCTTGCTCTAAGTCCTGCCTGGCATCAACTGATTTGTTTATTATAGATGTTGTTATGTCACACAGAGGTTCAACTTGGGAAATTTCATGACACAACAATCTTATTTGTGTTATTAGTGCCTTATTAATCTGTATTGCTTCTGCTCTGAAATTGGCAGGCTGGGGAAGACTCTTGAACTTCTCTACTTGAGCTATTAATTGAGCAATTTGCTCATCTTTTGTTTTTACCATCTGTTCATTCATTGCTTTCAATTTTGCTAATGCCTCTGATAATTCTTTCTGTTTCTGAATCGCTTCTGCATCTGCTTTCTGTTGTGCCTCCAATAGCTGTGTTTGTAGTGAAGCGATCGCTTGATCCTTTTCTTTCAACAAATTGCTCACCTCTGATGCCTTATCCATGGTGGCTGCCGAATAGGCACCAGCATATTGGGACAACTTTTTCAGGTCATCGGAGGGGTTGAATTCTTCCTTCCACACTACATTGGCTGTTACTATTTGTTCAGGGAACAGGGAAGGTTGATCAATCCTTCTCCTTTTCCGTTGTCGCTTTATTACAGCCTTATGTTTTGGGCTATAGAAAACATCCAATGGAGGAATATCTTCCACCTGCAAAATAATTTGATCCGAAGGATCCTTGGGAATTATTTCTAATTCTGTAATCGGGGGTAGACCGCTGGTTTCTTTGCTTGGAACCTTTTTTGATGCTGTATCCTGTGTATTGGCCGCTTTGGATGTATCGGCATCCTTTGAGCTCTCAATATTGCTTATAATTGAATCAAATTGTTTCCATTCCTGGAGCAATCTTGGGTCAATCTGAGTGTCGACATTCACCTTCTTGCTGCTCTGCTCCTGCTGCCTTTCCTGTTCCTGATTACGTATTCTCTCCTGTTCTTTTCTCTGTGCTTCCTCTTCCTGTTCTTTCCTCTTTGCCTCTTCATGTTCTTTCCTCTTTGCCTCTTCCTGTTCTAACCTCCGGAGTTCCTCCTGTTCTCTTCTTTGGACATCTTCAGAGATTTTGGATGTAGCAGGAGGTTTGCTGGTAAGCTGCTGCTCAGGCTCGCTTGATTGTATCATCGGGGCAATGGCTAACAAATCTAGAGGTAGAGTTTGCAACCTCGGCTCTCTAAGTTTGTTAAATTCAACTAACCCGTCGTCATGGTATCTTATTTTAGCTATCTCCTGAACCTGAAATATCGACTCAGCCGAGGAGAACAGGTCATCAAACTCATCTTCCTTATGTTCAAATTTAGTGAGTTTGGCCTGATCTAGAACATTATAGACGACCTTTTTCGGATCAAAGCGTCTGTTAGGCAGAGTGGCGAGTTTTAATATATTAATCTTTTCCGCCTCTTTCTCTGCGTGTTTATAATCACGCAGAGTATAGACACCACACCTTAGAGGGAAAGGAGGCCAGACTTGCTTCTTTGAATTCCTGAGAGTCTTTGTAGCCGATGCGGATGTAAGCTGATATGCTATCTCTCGAGCTAAAAGTTTGTCTGGTATATACAAGGGGAGGACATGAGGTCTGGCCTGGCTACCGAAAACTCTTACATAAGTGAATTTTTCTTCTCCGAACCAGGTTCCTAAGGCTGTCAAGTCAATCTCTGCTTGAGAGGAGATCTTAGGAGAAGGTCTAGCAAAAATTGCATAGTAAATAGGTAGCATGAATCCATTGCAGACTTGATATAGGTGGTGTTTATAATGGGCTTTCCATAATTTCTAGTGATATATATGAATGGGCATGGGGTCCTGTGGAGTCCATCTCCACCCTAACACAGGAAACTCGGAATTAAAACAGAGGGTATCTAAAATGTAGGCACTAAAGTAAAATGGAGGGATGAATCTATCAGTAACACGGGATTTGTTTCTGAAGTCAAGAATAGCAATTGCTAACTTATCTCATAATATATTCCCCCCGAGTTTTAACATATTAATCTTTTCCGCCTCTTTCTCTGCGTGTTTATAATCACGCAGAGTATAGACGCCACACCTTAGAGGGAAAGGAGGCCAGACTTGCTTCTTTGAATTCCTGAGAGTCTTTGTAGCTGATGCGGATGTAAGCTGATATGCTATCTCTCGAGCTAAAAGTTTGTCTGGTATATACAAGGGAAGGACATGAGGTCTGGCCTGGCTGCCGAAAACTCTTACATAAGTGAATTTTTCTTCTCCGAACCAGGTTCCTAAGGCTGTCAAGTCAATCTCTGCTTGAGAGGAGATCTTAGGAGAAGGTCTAGCAAAAATTGCATAGTAAATAGGTAGCATGAATCCATTGCAGACTTGATATAGGTGGTGTTTATAATGGGCTTTCCATAATTTCTGGTGATATATATGAATGGGCATGGGGTCCTGTGGAGTCCATCTCCACCCTAACACAGGAAACCCGGAATTAAAACAGAGGGTATCTAAAATGTAGGCACTAAAGTAAAATGGAGGGATGAATCTATCAATAACACGGGATTTGTTTCTGAAGTCAAGAATAGCAGTTGCTATCTTATCCGATAATATATTACCCCAATCCATGATTTCACTATTACATGCTGCTTCCATCAAAGGTACCATCTCTATGGAAAATTTTGAAGAATCATGCAATCCCCACATTCGACACATCATAGCTCCAGCATAACAATAAGGAGAACATAAGGAATTGATGGAGTACTTACCCGAAGACTCATGTTTGTGTTTCGCCGGGTTCTGTCTCCATTCCCGTATAGGCTCTGACTCAGTTTCATTTTCATCTCTAAACTTCTCCAGGAATGCTTTATTATACTTCTTCTCTGGTTCAGGCAAATGATACATTTGTCTCAAATCATTAGGCTGAAACGAACCGAAAACTCTCCCATCAATAGTGCAGAATATTCTGTTCGTAATTGGAATTTCTTCAATGGCCCATCTCACTACATCTGTATATGGAAGAATTTGCTCCCGAGCCGCTACCCTGTGCAGGTAGGAATCAGCCAAATCTTGCAGAGTAGCATCAAATTTCTGGCTCGAGCCTGCTGTAGCTTGTACCGATGTTTTCTGAGGTTCCTCGGCTTCAACTAGGTTGGAAATGCTCTACCAAGTAGTATTACCTAGACCAAGACATGTGGTATCTGAGATTAATCCTTTTTTGTTTGGTCCCGGATCGGCAGCATGTTGTTCTGTTACCACAGAAGCTGAAGCTGTTCCAGGTTTCTTAGATTTCTTTCCCATTAGGTCTGAATTTGCTACTGCGGAGAAGCTCTGCACAAGAGATAAAATGAACGTAATGTGGAGAATAGATGGCGAAAACTAAGTACCGAAGAATTATGTCAATCAATGAATAATGGAAGATAATCATAAGACTCCCGCGGATATAATCTCTGAAGGGATTTAGGCATAACTGCTCCATTAATTAGCCGTTTAAACCTGTCAATCAATTAAATGCTCATTATATCCTTCATTTGCCGAATAGTCTATTTAAGCGTGGATTTGATTTTTATTTGGCGGTTGGGCGCAAGTGAATCACTATTGGGAAGTGGAAAGGCTTTTTAATAATAATTAACATAATATGCCGAAGCCATATCAATCCTTTTTGAAAGTCGCGCTTGGCTTTATCGCGATCGGCGATCGGAGGAAGACTTGGGCAGTTTTATTTAAGTTATCGTAGAATCCCCGATCGCCGATAGCGATATCGCTTAACTCGCATCGAGAGATTTTAAGGAAAAGAGTTTCGTTGTATTCATATCGCATTCCCCGATTGCCGATAGTGATATCGCATCGGAGCCAGGAGAGGGGCCTTTTGTTGTGATTGTTTTATTTTCCCGATTTCCGATGATTTATTAACTCAAAAGGTTTTATAATGTTTCGTTTGTTTTCGGACCTTTTAGAGGAATGATGAGTTAATACCAATTTAATCTAAAAGGGACCCATTTCATATTATAGTTTTCTAAAGCAAAATTTTATGAAATGGGGGGTTGTTGTATAGCACAACAATTGGCGATTCGCTGGGAGAAACAATTATCTCTGAGAAATATTGGAATATTTGAACTTTCTTTATATAGAAATCTTTATCAAAAAAGAAAGGAAGATTCTAATATAACTAAGTATACATACATTCTGAAAATAATAAAGGCTATTTTGCTAATTTCTCCTCTTGTTAAAATTAAATACATTCTAAGTTTTAAATTGGCCTCTATTGGTTGATAATGATAAAACAAAACACCTTTCCAACTTAGCCTTTTTTTATTGACTCCTTTGTCATAGGTAGAGCCTCTGCTGCCAGCAAACGTTCATAGTTTCGACAGAGATACCTTTTAACCATTTGATTGTCCATGACCCCTCCCATCTCAGAGTATGATTAAAAGAATGAATTCAAAATATGTTTTCATATTTTGTATTTCTTTTCTTTTCCATTATTTTGTAAGATAAAAAGCCATTGTCCTGGTTTGGTTGCCAGCTGTTTGACAATGCCATTCACTGGTTGTAATCTAATCGAACAAGCTGGCTCGTGATGAGACCCCTTGTCTTATGCTTATAAGCCATTACCCTGTTTTGGTATGCAGTGTTGGTAATGTCAATTAGACTATTTTCCAATGATCATGGTAAGCAGGCTTGTGATAAGACCCCTTATCTTTATATCAGATATTTTTAGAATTACACTCTGAGTAATCATAAACTTGGATGAATGGGATGGACAATTTTCTCCTTAAGAGAAAATGGATGACAAGTTAAGAGTTGAAGATACTAAGATTGAATCAGTTTCTATTTTGATATTGATAACCCTTTTGTGGCCAGTTTGAAAACATTAAAATGATTTACAGTACTTCTAAATCTTGAGAAGATTTCACAAAAATAAAATGGGGTTTTCAGAATGTGAAGATAACTAATTCCATAGAAATTGTCCCCTTTATTTTTTTTTTAAAGGCTTCTATTTTCAAAAGTAAATATTAAAAGTACTTTTTTAGAGCAACTTTTCAATATAGCAAAGGCCAATAGAAGCTATTTTACAACTTTATTTCCTAATGGTCCTAAAAACTATAAATCCTACTAAAATTAAAAGAGAAGGGGTTACCTTCTCAATTGAAGAATTTCTTTAAGATGAGGCCATTAACAGGAAGAGAGTCCCTCTTTCCTGATAGATCTTGTAATATGAATGTCGAATGGCCTATCTTTTCGCTGATCTGAAATGGTCCAAGCCACATATTTTGGAACTTGGTGTGTTTACCTTTATCCTCATGGGCTTTATCCCATTTCAGAACTAGATCACCAACCTGCAATTGTTTAGAACTAGACGAAGCTGAATCAAATGATGTTTTGATTATCTGCTGATGTTTTGCATGAGTA
Source organism: Pinus albicaulis (assembly GCA_034641835.2). Classification (NCBI taxonomy): domain Eukaryota; kingdom Viridiplantae; phylum Streptophyta; class Pinopsida; order Pinales; family Pinaceae; genus Pinus; species Pinus albicaulis. Next base: position 37,577 of record JAXQQM020060386.1, on the reverse strand, counting down.
ATTTTGGCCTTTTCTCTTTCTTCTTCTAATTTTAAAATTTGATCATGTCTGAGTTGGATAGAAGAAGAGGGACTTTCTTCAATAAACTGAACTAGGGCTAGAGAAGGAAGTGCTAGATTGGTTGGTAGTATTACTTCTTTCCCATATACAAGATTGAATGGAGAAGTACCTATAGAGGCCTTCTGCATTATTCTATCAGCCCATAGTGCGAATATTAAAGATTTGTGCCAGTTTTTATGATTCTATTCAATAGTTCGCTTAATGATTTTAAGTAGATTTTTATTGGTAGACTCTGCTAGACCATTACCCTGGGGATAGTAATTTGCAGAATATTTCAATTTAAATCCTCTTTTAATAGCGAACTCAAACATGGAATTTCCAGAGAAATAAGATGCATTATCAAAAACAAGAGCATTTGGGACACCAAACCTGGTAATGATGAATTGATCTATAAATTCTATAATTCCTTTAGAGTTTGTTGTCTTTAATGGAATTGCTTCAACCCACTTGGTAAAGTAGTCAGTAGCAGTAAAGATATACTTATGTTGTTTGGAGGACTGTGGAGTTATTTCCTCAATGATATCCAATCCCCATTGTTCAAAAGGTTGCTCAATGTTGACTGGTTGCAAAGGGAAAGCTGGTTTTCTTTGTCTTCCACTGGAGGTTTGACAACTTCGGCATTTCCTTACATACAAGGAATATTATTTAAATAATTATTCCTAGAAAATAATAAGATAACTATGGGTGTATCTCATTAATTTATTTGTTTTTGGGTTAAACATGACTGGGAATAATAATTAAATTGTGGTTTAATTAATTATTCCTTTTGGGGTTTCCTTAATTAACATAGTGAAAGCAGTTTTACTTGGGGTAAAACTGGTCTTACATGGTGTACTTGGGTCCATCTAATAATAAAAGGTGAGATGACCAAAAAATGGTGTAACATCTACAATTAGATATTTCTAAGGATGTATCCCTGTCCGGGGTATTTTCCGATGAGCAAGACATTTCTAGGGCCCAGCAGCTTGAATTGATATATTCTCAGTCTGGGGTCCTTCATAAATATTTGCCTAATGCTCCTCGCTCCAAATTGGACTTATCCAAGACTAAACCCGGTCCTCATGGTGATGGAATTATCGGGTCGATCAATAGTGGTGCAGCTAACCTGCTTAATCAATTGCAACAGTTGTCTATACAATCTGCTTCTTCTGGTTAGGCTGTGCCTGCTGAATCATCGCCTTCTCAATATTTGTCGGTAAATGCCGTTCAGACTTCTAACCCTAAAGAAAATCAAGAATCCGAAGGGAAGAAGATGGGATGTAATAAGAAAAATGGCAAGAATGGGAAGGGTAATGCAAATAAAACCAACGAGCATGTTGGTGAGGGTCCAAAGGATAAGAACAAAGTGAAGTTTCCATGCAAGTTATGTGCTGGAGACCATCTTACTCACCTTTGCCCTAAAATTCAGGATGCGCAATGCTTGTTAGCTCAGCAGGGTTCTTCCAGTTCCCAGGCTGTGTTGACAAACCCTTTTCCCCAAGGGCAACAGCTAGTTGTTGGCGTGAATCAAAATATTGGGGCTTCCTTTGGGGGCACCCAAGAAGGGGAAATTCCATCAAACATATACATGATGAGTGCTCACGTGGATGTCGCCACGAGATCCCGTGATTATGGCAAAGATGAGTCTTCGAAAGCCAAGGGTGCTCCCGATGCTACTAAGCCGCTTCACATCACGAAGCCTACTGTTGAGCCTATACCTCGAATGCCCAAAGCATCTACTAAGCGTACAACGATTAATCCAAATGCCAAGGCTTCCCAGAACTACTCTATTGTAGAAGATCTGGCATAGAGTCCTTGTGCCATGTCAGCTCTTGAGGTGCTCCAGTCTTGTTCGACTCAGCACAGTGCTCTGCTCACTTGTATTGGGACTGTCGATCCAAAGAACTCTCTTACGATTACTTTCGATATGACTAATTTTAAAAAGAGACTCCCCCATCACATGGATTTTCATATTAAATCATCGTACCGAAAATGCAATATTTTCCGGACAGTCATTGATGAGGGTGTTTTCACTTGTGTGATGTCTCTCACATGTTGGAAGGGAATTGGATCTCCCGCAGCTATTCCATCTGCTACTCTTCTGACTACGTTTGATGGTCATTATCACAGACCGCATGGTATTGTCCCAACTTTGCCCATCTGTGTTGGGGGAAAAACTGTAAATATAGAGGTGGAGATAGTTGATGCAAGCTTGGACTACAACCTTCTGTTGGGGAGAAACTGGATTTATGAGATGGATGCCATTGCATCTTCATTATTTCAGATTATTGTTTTCCCTCACGAAGGGACAATTGTTACGGTGGATCAACTGGACTGTCCTCTTGTAGACCCGAATGCATCTACTGACTCAACTATTCCAAAGTTGGATAATACCAAGGCGCCTGTTGAGAATTTAGGGGTTGGAATGTATTCTTCCTTGATGGGTACTTTTGATATTCCACCTCCTTCAGTTCATATAAATGCAATTTCATCCTCCAGGGCTCCTCTTCGAAGAGAGTTCTTCAGAACTAATTATTTTTCAGACCCTTGGACCTTACCTTCCCCTACAGCCACATTAGCAGAAGGTCAAGTGGGTGGAATGGAATTTCCGATGTCTGCAGCTGAGATTGCTTATCAATCTATTGTTGACTCTGCAAAGTCCATTCCAGCTCCTCTTTCTCCGGAGGAATTGGATGGCGATGTGGCTCCAGCTTGGACACTTAGTTCTTCTTCTACCCAGGATTGCCTTGATACCACTCTTCCATCTGAAGAGGCCATCCTGGAAGCTATGAATGGTATAGATAGACCGTGGGATGATTTGCATCATCGGTCCTACTTTTTACCTGATTTGAGCGAAGTTGAATCAATTTTTCCAAGCCCTGTGTCTCCTGGTCCTGTTCTCCTAGTCTTGAACCCTTTAGCACCAACATAAGTACATGATGAAGGGAACATGGCTGTGATTTCTCCAACTATCCCGGTGAACATTTCCAGGGATCCCAATGTTATATAGAATGTCTTCATCGGAGCTGAATGTTCCCCTGAAGAGATTCAAATTTATATCGATCTCTTTAAAGAGTTTAGGGATGTATTCGCTTGGTCTTATGAAGAAATGCCTGGTATAGATCCATTTATTATTCAGCATGAGATCAAGACTTACGAAAATGCTAAGCTTGTGAGGAAAAAACTTCATTCGGTCAATCCTAGGAAGGCTACAGCTATCAAAGCCGAGGTGGAAAAACTGCTTATGAATGGGATTTATTTTCCCTGTTCCTTTGACTGAATGGGTTTCGAACCCTGTTCTCGTAGATAAAAAGCAAGGAAAAATTCGAGTTTGCATTGATTTCAGAGACCTTAATAAAGCATGTCCTAAAGATAATTACCCCACACCATTTATAGATCAGATTATTGATGAGTGTGCCGGTAATGAGATTTTCTCCTTCATGGACGGTTTCTTTGGATATAATCAAATTACTATCCATCCTGAAGATCAGCATAAGACTGCCTTTATTTGTCCCTGGGGTAATTTTGCTTACAAGAAGATTCCTTTTGGTCTTAAAAATGCTGGGGCTACGTTTCAGCGGGCCATGTCATATGCCTTCCATGACATCAAACAGATTATCGAGGCATATTTGGATGATTTAGCTGCTCATTCTCAAAAAAGAATGGATCATCCTGCTCACCTCCGAAAATTATTTGAACGATGTCGTTTCTATAATATTAGATTGAATTTGAACAAGTGTGTTTTCTTGGTTACATCCGGTCGGTTATTGGGATTCATTGTGTCTAGGGAAGGAATTAGGGTAGATCCCTTCAAGGTTGAGGCAATAATTCGGTTGCCTCCCCTGTCGTCTATTCATCAACTTCAAAGTCTACAAGGAAAAGCTAATTTTCTTTGGAGATTTATCGTAAATTATGCTGAAGTTACCAAAGGATTTATGAGATTGTTGAAGAAGGGAGTTCCATTATTTTGGGATGACTTCACTCAACGTTCATTCGATGCTTTGAAAAAAGCATTGACCTCTGCTCCTTTATTGAGTCCACTTGATTATAGCAGGGATTTCCTTTTGTATCTTGCAACAGCAGAAATCCCTTTTGTATCTTGCTATGAACAGGGCTTTAGCAGCTGTTCATGTTGTGCAGCGACTCAGACATTACATTCTTCTACGAAAAAATTATGTTTTGGCAGCAGCCAATCCATTTCAATTTTTTCTCAGTAGGCGAGTGATTGGGGGCAAATACAATAGATGGATTGTGATTTTGCAGGAATTTGATCTTGAGTTTATGTCTTCCAAGTCCAAGAAATCATTGGTTTTCGCGGAATTGATTTCTGAGTTGCCTTGTGGAGAGGAGATAGTCTATGATGAATCCTTCCCGGATGAACACTTGTTTCTTATCTCTCCATAGGATCCTTGGTATGGAGATATCATTGTGTATGTTCAGATTGCAAAGTTTCCCTCTACCTTTTCGAAAGATGAGCGTCGTAAGTTGCATCACTTGGCTAAAAATTATTTGATCATTGGTGATGCTTTATACCGTCGAGGGGTTGATTCAATCCTGAGACATTGCTTAACTCTCAAAGAAGTTGAGGCTGTGCTGAATGATTGCCACAGTGGAGCTTGTGGTGGTCATTTATCTGGGCTTGCTACAACCCAAAAGATCTTGTGTGTTGGGTACTTTTGGCCTTCGATTTTCAAAGATTGTGTAGAGTCGGTCAAAAAGTGTCATCCGTGTCAAGTTTATACTCAAAAAATGCGCGCTCATCCAACTCCTCTTTTTCCATTCATTACTGTCGATCCCTTTACAAAGTGGGGTATTGATTATACTACTTGTAACCCGCCTTCGGCTAAAGGTCACAAGTACATTATTGTAGCAGTAGACTACTTTACGAAGTGGGTCGAGGCTATGCCTACTTTTGGGAATGATGGTGAGACAGCAGCTCTTTTTCTTTTCAACCAGGTTATTGCTCGTTTTGGTATTCCTAGAGAGATTTTCATTGATCATGGCAGTCATTTGCAGAATAGCATGATGTCTGAGTTGGCTCTAAAATTAGGTTTCCGGCAAGAGCATTCGTCTCTGTATTATCCTCAGGCCAATGGGAAAGTGGAAGCCGTGAATAAATCCTTGAAGACAATTCTTCAAAGGACAATCAATAAAGCTCGATCCAACTGGATATCATGCTATATCCTGCACTTTGGGCATACAGGACGTCAGTGAAAACTGCAACTGGCTTTACTCCGTTTCAGCTAGTTTATGGGTTGGAATCCGTATTTCCCATTGAATGTGAGATTCCTTCTCTTAAGTTGGTTGTTGAAATTCTTCCTGACACTTCTAGTCTTGAAGAACGTCTCCTTCATCTGGAACATCTCGATGAGCAGCGTTGGGATGCTGACACGATGAATGAAGCGCATAAAAACCGAGTTAAAGTTCAGTACGATAAGGCGGTCAAGCCTAGGGTTTTTTCGGAAGGTGACCTTGTTTTGGTCTATGCCCAAGAAAAATATGCCCTGGGGGTAGGAAATTTTAAGTCTATGTGGTATGGCCCCTTTATCGTTAAAAAATTCCTTAAAAAAGGAGCATATACCTTGGTTGATTTTGAAGGGAATGAGTTGCCGGAGCCTAGAAATGGGCTCTATTTGAAAAATTATTATGCCTAGGCTTTGGCCTGGCATTTTTCTTTTGTATATAGTAGTTTTGCTTTATACATATCTGCTTTTTCGATCTTTGATGGGATGGTGATGTTTTTGATCTGCTTTGGCAGGTTGTTTTGGATGTCATGAGTCATTTTGGTTTCACCGATGGTGCTAGTAGACACACCCGGAACTTGGCTTCCGCGGCTTGGGTGCTTCATCATCCATCCGGTCAGCTGTTAGTATCAAGAGGAGTCTGCATTGGTCCTGCTTCCAATAATACAGCAGAATACACTACAGTTATTTATCTACTCTCAGAGGCAATATCTTTGGGTATTGATTCGTTGGTAGTTTTCTTGGACTCCCAGCTAGTGGTGTTGCAGTTGAACAATACTTATCGGGTTCGAGATCCATTTTCACTCCGGTTGTTCTTGAGGGTACGTTTGTTACAAAGGTCTTTTCAATTTTTAACTTTCATTCATATTCCTCGAGCTGAAAATTGGATGGAAAACTCATTAGCTAATCAAGCAATTGATTGGCATATTAATCATTCAATACATTAAAATTTAATCATCAAAAACATCATATATTTTTATACATTTGTCACATCACATCAAAAATCGTTGTATATATATCATCAGAGTGTTCAAAAACTATACAAAAATTTGGATCCATAAGTCATACAAAATTTGGGCTTATGCCCAATCATGTTCAAATCTCAAAACATATACAGTCATCCGATAAGTCATATATATCTACTCCTGTGGTCCCTGCCCAGAAGTTGTGTTCCTATAGAACATGATCGCAGTCGTGACTCGGTGGAATAACCGCACCCAGTCACGAGGTACTCCTACTACCCGTCTCTGGATGGCCTCGGGTAGATCTTCCACTGCAGCCATAGGCACTTGGCGGGTTAACCCCTCCAAGTTCCTCTGTACAACATGGAGGGTTCTGTCTGAGTCTACTGTATCCGCCTCACCTCTGCGGCGCTTGTGTCATGGGTAACAGTCAGGACGGACTGGTCCAATATCTGTATAATGATCATTATGATATTTTAAGTCACTTTGAATCCAAACAAAAACATGTTTCATTTTTTCATACATATTGAAAAAATCCAAAAATAAATCATATAAGTTAAAAAATTGCAAACTTACCGACTGTTCCCCATGCCACGCCAGGTGGAAGGACGAGGTCTGGATCACCATGGAAATCCATCCCGACATAGGGATAGTCCTCCACAGCAATGATTTGTTCTCCCCACCATTGGAAGAACTCATCATCCCAGGTGGTTTGGGGAACTTCACTTCCCCCCAGTCTCTTCATCAGGTCTGCCCATCGGGCAATTCTTGGGTCCCTTGGACTACTGATAGAAGAGATCACTTTGGGTCTCAGCCCAAGAATCTTCTCGAAGAAGAATGTCATCAAGATTGTACCATATCCGAAATGTTTTGTCTTTGCTGTTCGGATGGAAGTCAATTGTTGCTTCATGTTCATTAGTAGATCTGTGCACCAATCATATAAATGAGTTAAGCATTCCACAGCTATACTCATTTGAGTCCTGGATGCCTGGTGTAGGGAAGCAGATCCTGCTACCCTACCAATGGTAAAAAGGATAATTTTCATGTGCAAGTCTATTAAATCCTTCATAGAAATTTGAGTCCAAACTTTCTTGGAACCCTCTACGCAGTAGACATGAACGTAATCTTCCACGGTGAGCCCTCCCAAGGGTTTTCCATGTAAATCTACTGACTCCCCCCTCCGAGAGAGTCCAGTAATAAAATAGATATCTTCCACTTCGATACGTATGGGCATTTGATATATTATGAAACAATCTTCTTCCGGTTCCAAATAATTCACAAGAATTTCGACCAACCGGACATTACGCTTCATATTTGGCATTTTGAAAAATTTGAGCAATCCACAATTTCGGAGAATATTGAGCGATAATTGGTCCTGCATTACTTCATTGTCAATGGCACTGTGCTCACGCTCTCTCCATGATATAGTCATCCTGAAAAAATTCAATAATTTGTCTGTTTGAATCACGTCTTTTCATTTTGGGTCGCGCATACGCGACTTTCTCTGTACACAGTCGCGTATATACGCGGCTTGGTCAATATAAACCCGCGTATGTGACGAACTGTAATTTTAAACAAATAGTTCTACGGTAAAATTTACAAATTTTAAACCTATGAACGGACAAAATTGATAACAAGGATAGATTAAGAGCTTACCTGACAAATTCGGCGAAGTTTGACGGTCGATTGCTCCTGTTTTGACGAAAGAGGCTTTTTCTCCAGAGCTCTTTTTCCCAATTCAGCAAGTCACAATGAACCAAATGTGAGGTAACTTGTCTATTTATGCCCAAAAAGTTGAAAATTTTCGCAAAAATTTGTTATGCTTATTTTTTCAATCTATTTTAAGCTGCATAACCCGAATGCTTGGAAGTGCCCAGATTGGTATATTTTCAGGTACATTTTCATGAACTCGATATTTTTTCCGGTTTTTGATCCATGACTGCTGACCTGTCATGGCAGGTATATGATCTTCACTGGAATATAGGTTAGGTAATCCACTTTCCATTTCATTTTACATACTAGCCTCCATTCTGATCACTTTCCATAGGGTCGATCCCATTAGGTCATGAGTATTTCACCCATTTCACTCGCCGATTATTTAATCATGACTTGGTGGTAGAGCCTTCCTTTACATGGGCTTCCTAGTTAGTTCCTCGCTATCACTTGTTGCCCATGTTTCTTTTTATGTAGGCTCGGGAGTCCTCTTTAGTCCTGCCATGACTTATGTGTTGAAGCTTCATTCTTCTTCTTCTCCACTATTATTTTTCTGGCTATTACCCTAGAGGCTCCCTGGTGTTGTTAAGTTGTATTACTGCATTGCATATTGGCTACTTGTTTATCCTGGCCTTTAGCCGGCTTCATTTTGGACTCGATGTTTAAGCCAACTTTTGACCTTGACTGTTTGTACAAGTTAACCATTGCATGCACTTAGCTATCACGACTTGACACCCTTTTACCTATGGATGGAACATTCCTCTGAGTATCGCTTATCAGTTTCCGCCACCTTGCATTGAGCATAGGATTGTTCCTATCCCAGGAACTAGTGCATCTGTTTCTTGATACTCGTTCTATCCATTGTACTATAGCATTATTTTATTCTTTTTCAGGCTTATTATATGAAAAAGACAAAAAAATAAAATATAACAAAAAGAGCGGGAACGGGATGTTACTTCATATTTTAATGGCAGTATAGTATCAGTTTTTCGCCCTTGAACAAAGCACATACACTTATATATTTCCTTCATTTGGGATGGTTTTAGTTTTGACCTAGGTTCAGCCTTTGCCTTGTTTCACTGGTCAGTTCTCCCCCGGTTGGTTATCTCTTCCAATCATATGGAGAGTTTGTTTTTGCCTCCTGCATAACAGACTTATGCAGTGTCACTTTTTACTGCCATGGTCATCATGAGTCGTGCTTTTGTTCAAGGGAAGTCTAACCAGAGTCGGCCATTCTGCGGTGTCTCTTGACTCATTATTCAGTCAGCCTTCCCGGTCTTGTCAGTATCTTGTTCTATCACATCAGATGTTTTGGTCTTCTGCTCGTGCTGGTTTGAGAAGGTCCCCATTGACTTCTCGCTGGCGGGTTTGTCTCTCATCGACTACGACACATTGCTCTGAGAGTAAACCTAGAGCCGCACCCTGGCCCTATTTCTATCATTGATAGGTGACCTTGTGCTCAGCATTTGATCATCATTATGGGTCTTTGACTGAGTGGTTTCCCCTGTGTTCGATGTCAGCATACATTATCACACTTGGGATTCGTGCAGTACCTTGATTTCCATTTGACCCTATCGGTGGATAGCTCGCCTCTGTGTCAGCTTTCATTATTGGTTGGTTCATAGGGTTTCTTCTGTGCGCTAGCTTCATCTTGTGCATGTCATAAACATACTTTGGTTTGGGTCCTTCACTATGCTTCGTCCAATTCCTTCCAAATCTTGGCCTGCGGGTTACAGTCGCGCTGGAATGATGTGGGATGCCTTAATGCCTTCCTTCCAGCAGATCTTTTCCCATCGACTCCAACTCATTACTCTGGGAATAAGATCTAGAGTATTTTTTTCAATACCTTAGGGTTTGCAGTCATCAGTGGCAGACTCTTCGCTATCGACAGTGGGGATTCATCATTGCCTCTTGATTGGTAGATTCTTCCAAGTGTTCTACTTCAACTCATTCATTCGCACTTGTTAGATTGTACTGGAGCACCTTGACACTCATTTTCATTATTGGTGGGTTGTCTCGTGTTGGTTAACGGTTTACATTATTGACCAGTAATCCAACGATTTCTCACATGGTTGACTTTAGCTCATTTATTCCCATTGTATAGAATTGTGCCGTCGAGATCGATGAAGACCTCAGGTTGCATCAACATTTTTTCGGTTCACTTTTGACAGTCTATTCAGTTTCTGCCAGTGATGTCGTTCACCCTTATATGTTGCAATGTCAGTACAGTAGCATCTTATATGTTGGCTCCTGAGTTGCGTGATTGTACCATGTGTTCCACCCCTTATGATTTGGTACTTGGAGATTCAGCTACTTTTATGATCAGACATCCAGTTTCAGCATCATTGATCAGCTTTCTATATGTGATACTTGGACATTGATTCCGACTTGTACTTTCGGGCCATGCTCAGATGATTCATTGTGTACTTTCAGTTCAATTATACTTGTATACATTTTGGATCTATTATGTACTTTCGATATGATGTATTTTTGACTGAGCATGGGTATGCCCGCCTTAGCATGAGTTGACTCTCTATTTTCTTTCATTGGTTTTTGGCAGGTTGAAATCTGGTGAAGTCCTCTCTTGTCCTTGCGAAGTCCTTTCTATGTGCATAATACATTTCGGCCATCATGTACCCCTTCTGACCTCATATATTAGGGGGCATCTGTTATAGCATCATTTTTCACCCTCATGTGATTCATGATTGTCTCTTTGGCCTTGGGCACCCATTCCCACAGACTTGAACAAAATTCATAAAAAATAGTGTTAAAAATCCCATACGCGGGTATGCCCAGACTTTTCCGCGTATGCCATTAAAATCATTAAAAAATATATAAAAATTCCCTATTTTCGGGCTAGGTTGATGGTTACTCCAGTAGTTCAACCACCTTAGCACGTGGCCAACTGTTTCCAACTGATTGAAACTACTTTGAGAGAGTATAAAAGGCCCTCATGTGCATGGCCTAAGGGAGAGAGAAATTTATAGACGTTATACTCTGTTGGAATCCCAATTCAAGTCTAATTTCCCGTGCCTCCTGCACTTTCCCAGATTTTTACAGGAAACCCTTGTTTCCTAGAGATGTTCATCCATTTATATTTCATCTCGTGTGCACAAGTCTTGAAAGTATCCTAGTGAGGCAAGGGCGGGATAGATCCGGACGACGGTCTGTTCGAAGATCGTGGAAGGATTCAGGTGATCTCTCCACTTTTTATTACTGTACATGTTGTTCGTAATGAAGAAGAATCATCTTGTTCCTGAATTCACGTGTTAATATCTGCTTGCATATGTGAAAAGATTATTATTTAAGCATTTAGTATTGTTTATATGATGTTTCACATGGATTTCACTGACATTTAGGATAAATATATGCTGTACAACTAGATTTCCGTGCACGTTTCTTCTTGGTTTTCAGGTTGAGGAGGAAGAAGGGTTGTTGGGGGTTTGGACCCCGCGGGATCTACATCAAACGTAGGATTACGGGTGAGTTCTACTATCGATGTTATCTAGGTTTTAGCATACAAGTGTGGTTGTGTGAGTCCTTCTTGAATAGCATGCCCTGATCTGTGGAGGTTTTGACCCAACAAACCTCTAGGGATTTTTTTCCCGAAACAGTTTGTTGCCTCCAAAGGGAAAGCAACCATGCACTCCTCCTCAACTCTAGTGAAAGACAAAGGTAAACAACAAGTGAAAGAGGAAGAGGAAAATCATGAAGAAGAAAGAGATTTTGAGCTCATTCACATAGACAATGATGAGGAAAATGAGACAAGGATAGTAAACTCTTTTCTACAAGACCAGAATGCACAGATCAAAGACTTGGAATTTGAGTTAGAGAGGTCTAAGGATCTCATTCACTTTTTGCAGATGTAGAACAAAAAAATGAGTGGCAAGCTGGCCATCTATGAAGCAACAACGCTCAAATATCAGAAAGAGGCTCAAAGGTCACAAGTGCAGTTAGAGAAATACATGGGCACTTATGAGGAGGATAGTGGTGAAGAGGGCTAGACAAGAAACAGACCTAAGACTATGGGTCTTAGGAAAGCATTGTCAAAATAGAGAGAGGAAGAATCAGCCCAAGCACAACAATTTCCCCTCACCAAACTCCTTGCCATGGAAATTGAGCATAATATGGAATCATGGCTTGAGAGAGCCAACATGCATTTAGAGGCCAAACTGGAGAAGGCCAATAAAGACTTGAGCTTGCAAAGGAGAATGACTGAGCACTATAAATGGAGAGATTACTTTTCAAGGAAAAAGCTCAAAACTGTCCAAAATGAGGGCCTGGCACCTAATTATGAAAAATAACTAGCTAGGCTTGGAATTTTGGACCAAGTTTCTCTACAGGTCTCCAAGGACCCATGAGGCACCTACCTACCAATTTTGAGGGAAAATGAACAAGTTTTTTTTTTGCAAATTTTGAGCCTAGGAGCGCAGCACACCCTATGCTGCTCTTTTTCCCAAGGCATCTTCAAGAGGAGACGCTGAAATTTTTGGATTCCTAATCACAAGAGAAGTATGAACAAAAAATTTCATCTCATTTGGAGTTATTTTGACCCCTCAAAAGGGTCAAAAACACTCATTTTTTCACCTTTTTGCCCACTTTTCTGAGCATGTGCTGTGCTCCTAGAAGTCTTGGATTTTTCAACTTTTTGATCAAATTTTAGAGGTTAGATTGAAACATTAAATTTATATCTGTAAATTAGACTTCAATGGCTTTCCAACGAGCCGTCTTGGAGCCTTTTTCAACATCGAGAAGGCCTCCAAAACACTATTGCAAAAGGCCTATTTCTACACTGTGCTTCTGGCAAGTTTTCAAATTTGTCACACAATGTGCTGCGCTCCTGTGTTTGACAGGGTAGAATGTGCATTTGGAAAGTTTTCTTAGGCATGTCAGGCCTAAAAGTCAATTTTATTTCCATTTGTAGTCGAAAAAGATATTTATTTAGATATTTTTGTGCCTTGGGCTTTGCAAAGCCTCAATCACAACTTAGGATATTTATTTTGGGCCAATAGGCTTCTAGTTACTCTCTATGGCTCTCCTCTTCCTTGTTTGCTATATAAGGCATGAGGATTCATTGTAAACAATTGGGACTTGATGTGTTTAAGAGAAATATATGGTTTTATGAGCTTGGAGAAGAAATTGGTTTTATGAAGTGAATAAATGGCTTGTTTGGCTTGATGATGGAGAAGCATGTTTGTAGGATTCCATAGCTTGGTGAATGGTGATTTTTTCTTAACCTTTTAATGTTTTCCTGTCCTCATTTATATTTCATTCTTCTTGGTTGTTATAGATCAGAAAATTATAGGTTGAGACATGCTTATGGAAGCACCTGAAACCTCCTGTTTGCTATAGCCTTGATGTTTTCCTCTTTTAGTCATCTTAAGGAATTATTGACTGCTCCTTAGGCCCACTAAATTTTTTTTTTTGTTTCATGAATGGTTAGTATGCTAGCTTATAAATATGATTCATGGTATGCCCTGCTTATTTAGAGTTTTAAAAACCCTATCCTTAAGCTTTTCTATGGAATATTGATTGATTAGGTTAAGACAAAGAGGTCTCGTTTCCATCTTGCCCTTTGCCCATGATTAAAAAATTATTTCATAGTTCCCGGTAGCTTGATATATGCTATTTAGGAGTTCCCTCTCCATAAATTGAGTTGTTTTTTTTATCTTATGTGTTTTCCCAAAAGGCTGAAGGTGAATTTCTAAAGTTAGGAGTTCTAATGCTTCTATGTCTCACCAAAATGTTCATCTTACATGTTTATCAGTTTGAGTATTGTTCATAGAGATTAATGGTTTTCCCTACCTCATGAATTATTTCTTTCAGACTATATATGTCTAAGAACTATTAGTTTTTTCCCAAACTTAATGTTCATTACACCTCATACATCACCTAAAGGATCCATTAACCTTGCTAAATCGGCCCTGCAATACACTCTATTTCATCATTTAGACTATCTTGACTTCATCTGAACCCATAGCCCTATTGATTTGACAAACTCTCATTCCACCTATCCTACTTAGTCAATATACCCCAACCCAAAACAAACAAAAAAATTACACTTAACGACTAGCCTAAAATCAATCATCCAAAGTCATAAAGTTCACATCATTTGCATAATAGAGGGAGCCCTCTCTGAGTCCAGGAAGGCTAGGTCCTGAGACTCCAAAGACTAGTCTGATATTTCCCTGTCGTTTGGTCTACCAATCTTCCAAATAACGGGACCACAACATAATGACGATCACGGTGGGACCTTCTGAGTTCATAACAATCTAAATACCCCTTAAGACTCCAGAATCCATTCATCAACAGTATCCTATGATTTATAGCTACCTCATCACTATCACTAACACAATGGTGATTATGATGCAACCTCTGATATCAGTGACCAACTAAACATCCCTTAGGACTTCAAAAACCTTCGTCAAATCATAGAGAACTTAACTGATAGCCTAGGAGTAAAATCTAGCTTTTTCACCATCTTAGCAAATTGATGACTCAATTATAGTACACTCTTACAAACCTTTGAGTTGCATATAGAAACTCTGAAAAAACCCAAAAACATTTCTAGATTGGATTTTATCAGTATTGGTGGTGGACCATAGACAACATATCCTCAAAACAACTAAAAATGTCCACCTGACGACTCCACTAGCCTCCAGTAGGCCTTCTAATTTTGCTAAGTATCTATATGCTCCTGTAGGACTGCATCAAACTAGCCCCGAGAAGTCTGGGAAACTAGTCACACACTGTGTTAGTTTGATAGCACCTAGAGAGGTCAACCTTCCGAAAGCAGTCATAAACTTTTAGCCTCTCTAAATTTTGAGTTTGAAATCTAGCTCCATGAATAATCAATACCAGATCTCATCTGAATCCCAACCCTCCTACTATAGTTTATGACCCAGAAAAGATTTTGTGGAAAACTTCTAAAACTGGAAACTTAGCTACTAATAGGACCATTCATAAAGAAATCTCTGTACCTGAACAACTTACAGCCTTGCAAGATCCCGAGTTTGACTTGTGACATACCAAAAACCTTTTTAGAACCAAGTCAAAAAGTAGAATCGACCATACCGGCCTTGAGCCCATAGACTTGCAGCAGAGTCATAACAGAGAGGCTTCTCCTTCCACACCACCTGATTTCCAACTTCTCCACCACTTTGGCTCTTTTCACCCCAAGTCTACTCAGATTCAGTTTACTAGTCTAAGTGCTTCTGCCACACCCATTCACACATCCATTGTGCAAAGAACTCCATCTCATATTACAAATCCTTCGCTTGAAAATCCACCATCAGCTCCTGTCATGGCAGCGTGGTATGCACCCCTTGTGTTACCGCAACCATTGGTACCTTTGCCAAATGATTACTAATCCAGAATCCCGTACTTCACCGAGGCTGAATCCACTACTGCCTAACAGCATGTAGATATAATGAATGATTCTTTTGACTAGATGGAATTAGAAGACGAAACCATGAAGATGAGGATGTTTTCCCAAAGCCTAGGAGGAGAAGCTAAGAAATGGTTTAAAATCCTGACTCCCAATAACACACATGATCTCCCTTCCCTTTACCAAACTTTCATAAACAAATGGGAAATCAAGAAAAACCCTCTTCATATCTTCTCGTAATATAGAAATCTTAAAATAAACATGGGGCAAAGTGTCCAAGACTATTGCACTAGGTTCAATAGTGTTTACAACGCACTACCACCAAACATGAAACCCCCATTAGGCCTAGCCTTAGCTAAATTCCCGGAGGATTTTGATCCCAACATGGCCTATCAACTAAGAGAAAGAGAGCCCCTAACTTTAGAAGACATGCAAAAATGAGCTATAAGTGTAGAAGCCAACTTAATTGAAGAAAGAGCTAGGCTAAGATCAGAAAAGAGGGTAACATACAAAGAGGACACCATGCCCTCCAGCTCCTCATCTAATTCCAAGATGGACAACCTTCTTAGGACCATGGAAAGAATGATGGAGATAATAAGCATAATTGAAAGAGCGCCCCCTAGGGACAACCAAACAAATCCCCAAAACATAAACCAGAATCAAAATTTTAGAAGAGACTCACCCCAAAATAGACCAAGGGAAAATGATCAACAAATCATGCCACCCTTCCAAGATAACTATGTTGATGAAGGGGAAAGAGATATTGAACAACCAGATGAAAACCATATAAAATTAATAGGCTATGATAGTGAGGTTGAGGTTTTTCTCACATAGGAAGAACAAGGTTCTTTCTCCTCAAACCAAGATGAAACAAGCTATGAAGATTACGAAGACCATGAATTGGGATTATAAAATTCCATAATGGAAGTCCATAGGCAATATGATCTTAGGAGTAAGAAAAACCAAGACAACTCCAGGAAAAACAATTCAGACACTACTGTTAAGAAAGCTCCCGAAAACATTCTTAAAAGAACTGCAGACAATAACAACACCATGTCTAACAAAACTGATCCCAGCAAGGATAAAACTAGCCAACCGGGTGTTGACACAAGCTGTCCTAACACATCTGCTAGTGGCCCTGAGAAAAATCTACTTACCCAAGCCCTGAATCAAAATCAGCAAATTAAAAATGTGGAAAAATTTATGGCTGATAAAACTAATGTAAATATGTCTAAAACTCAAGTACCTTTCAGTTTTGAAGGAGAGATCGATAAAATCAAAATAACCATCCCTCTCATTGAACTGGTAGCTCAGGATATGTACCGCTCCCAAGTTTTGAAAGTTTTGAACATAGGAAATGATAAAAACACTATGAATTTGATAGATGATAAACCAAAACTATTTTTTGGACCCAAAGTAGATGGAAAATAGCAATAAGGAGCCATTCCCCCATTCTATGTTAGCCTAAACATACATGACAAAATCCTACATAATGCCATGCTAGACTCTGGTGCCTCTCACAACCTCATGCCGAAGGTAGTGATGGAAAGATTAGGCCTAGAAATAACCAGGCCCTACAAATATCTATATTCCTTCGATTCGAGCAGAGTTAAATGCTTGGGCCTGATCAAGGACTTATGTGTCAATCTGACGCAAATCCCTGCTAAGAGCCTAGTCATCGACATAGTCGTGGTTGAAATTGCCCCCAAATATGGCATGATTTTGTGCCGATCTTGGGGAGTCAAACTTCTGGGAAACCTCCAACTTGACATGTCTTATGCTACCATCCCGATTTTTAACCAAACTAGGAGACTCTATAGGGAATATCATATGAATTATATGGTAAGTAGCCTAGATAGACCCAACAACACCCCTATACATTCCATTCATTCAGACTTGGAATCATTCATATTTTATAATGAAAATGACCTTGATGAGCAATTAAATGAAAATTGTGAAGATCTAGGCACAGTACAACAATCAGATCACTTCCTCTATGATGAGTTCGACAGTCAAAACTATCATGATCCTGAAACACCACAGGAAAACAAAACCAAACTTGATTTTCTGCAAATTGAAAATGAAATGTCAGAAACAAAAACCAATCTAGGACAAGAAATAGGTTTCTCAAAGGAAGGACAAACCACAAAAACACAACTTCTTCCTTTTACTGATCCTAACAAAATGAAATACCCTCACAAAACACAAATCTTTGCGAATCTGGAACAAGACAGTCTGATGTTTTTACCTTACCTAGACACTTGACCATCCGAGAATTTTTTCCTTTCAGAAAAATTATCAATGTTCACAAATATTGCTATAGATCCCAAAGAAATTTTTGTTGAAGCTGATATAGAGGAAGGTAGCATGGGTAAACTTAAGAATCCTAAAAGAATTAAGTTGTCTAAAATTTTATCACTACACACAAAACAAAGGAATACAAGATTGTGCAAAAAATTTCACAATGCTTGTGTGTAGGAAGGCTAGTCTAAAACCTTGTAACACAGCCATTGTTCTAAAAAACCTTCCTTTCAAAATGAATCAAAAAAAATTTGAGCAGCTGAATTCACTTAGAAAGAACGCAAAGGGACATAGGCTTTGTATAGACTTTAGGTACCAGGAGCAACCCTTCCAAAAGAAAAAATACCTTTTTACCAAAAAGGATCATACTTTACAAAGGGTAGGGTTTTCTAACCAAATCTCATTGCATAATAGTTTTTCAGGTTACCATGAGATGATACCACTTTAGATCAATCAGCTCAAAGGTTTTTTCAAATTTCCTTGGGATAGTTGCATGCTTAGAAAGTGCTAGAGATACTTTCCGAAAACTATGCCTTCAGTTTTAAATTTCTCTACTATGGTGTACATGGATGAATTCATCATTTGTTTTAAAGATGATAAAGAATACCTTGCCTACTTGAAGAGTATCTTTGACTCAAACAGATTTGAAGATCAAAGGTCAAAGAAGAAGCACCAAGGGGATCATAGATTTTCTAAAAACTCTTGGAATAATCGTGATACCATGTTGTCAAATAGATGTAACTATGTTTTCTATTTTCAACAGTTGAATGGACAAAAGATGTTAGGCGATCCTTTTGAAGACAGGATGCTCAAACACTACATTTGTCAAGATCCTTAGCTTTAAAATTTTCATTCATTGTACATACCATTGTTTGAAGAAAAGGTTAAAAATAGAAAAAATACAAAACATAGAAAAAATAGAAAAGAGTGCAGATTCTAAAGAAAAGGTATAGCCCCATACCCAAAAAATAGTAATACTGAAAGTGTGCAAGTCTAAATGCCACTACTGGTGCAAAAATAATGTTTTTTTTTAGCTATTTAGCCTAATCATGGCTTAACATGTTTTAAATTTATTGTTGTTAAGTTAGTGAAAAAGTATGCTGGTCAAAACATTGAAGCTTGACTTGTCAAAGAAAATAGATTAGGAAAGAGAGATACTGGTTCCACATGCTCAAAACAAAACCAAGGAGGAAAACAGGGATGAATAGAAAACTGTGTATCTTAGCCCTGATTTTTCTAGTCTTATTTTGTACAAAAATAACATTTGTGTGCAGCTTGTTTTTATGCCACAAACTCATGATAAATCAGATTGTCTAACCCTGATTTAGTCATGTTTTCAATTTCATGTTTTTAGCTTAGTGAATGAATCCTGTCAAATAGTTTAACCTTGACAGTTGAATAGAATAGGTAGATAATCAAAGGAGTTCCATAGCCTAATCTGAATTCCTGGAAGAGATAATTGTAGAAGTAGATAGTTTGTTTTTGCTTTCAAAATAAAATGTCAATGGGTTTGCCAGTTCAAGTGCACCCAATGAAGAAAAAATGTTAGGTGAGTAGGTTGGGTAGGTAGAAGTGAAGTGAGCTAATCATGCTTTCAGATTTTCAAAATCACTTCTTCAAGGAAAGCAGCAGCAAAAGAAAGAAGAAAATCCGCTCAATGAATGAGGTATTGATCTTCATAAACCAAGAGATATGAAATTCTGGACACCTCCTGAAAAGGAGTTTCCCTCCCCAAGTGGAGCCACTGTTAGTCATCAATAATTTTTGCTTGTTTAGATGACTAAATGCATTGTCCTAGATTTCTAGAAACAAAATTCAAGAATCATGTGAGTTCTAGAAATATCCTCAAAGAGAAAATTTTCACTATCCTACTTCCATGTCAAAGCATGGCCAATCTATCACTCAGATAATACCAAATCCTAAATTGATGTCCCACACTCTCACTATGTTTTCCACCTCTACCTATAACAGTATGTCTCTGTTTTCCTAAGCCCTCTATTTGCATACCTTATTTCGCCAAGTAAACTAAACATTTTCGCCTACTCACCAAGTGCCTCAAGCAATGGTGTTGTCAAAAATCCCTCTTTAAAGACCTTTTGAAGTAAAAACAAGTTCTCTAGTTGTCTAGGATGGTAGTGCATAATAGAGTGTCAAAAAATTGTCTCCTCATCCAAACCCTGTTTTAAGTTTGCAGTCAAAAACCTATTTCAAGGACATTACAATAAGTCAAATAGGGTCACCTAGGTTATGCATTGTCATGGTTCTAATTTCACTGCTTCCACAGATATTCAAAGGTGAAGTCAAGAGAACAAAAGAATGAAGTTGATCATTGTCCAAAGAATATCAAAGACCTCCAAAGATATCCTCTTGATCAAGAAACAAGCCTGCAAAGGAGCAATTTACCATGTCCAAGAATTTCTGCAGGAATGTTTTGTAAATGGTCAATAGCAGAAATAGAGGCAAAGAAGGAGACCTAAAGAGCTCATAAAGGCATCCACAGCTGGTAGTAAAATACAAATAGGCTTAAGTTTACAAGGAATATCATGATCTCATGAGAGATTATTTTGAAGTGTTGCCCATCAGAAGGTCCATGCAGGTCCTAAAAATACAGTGGCACACAAGTAACACTGTACATCAATCAAAAAGATCATTAGAAAGTTGTTTGGATTCAAGCATGAATCTTGTAGAGGGACAACTGCCCTTTGCTTACATTCCTGCAAAGAAGACGAAAAAACCATCAAATTAGCCATGAGGTAAGGTAAAGTAATGAGAGGCATCATCATAAGAAGACCATTCACAACCAAGAAGAAAGAAGCAAGGTATGTGTTTGATGGGAATCAAGATTCATGATTGTTTTGACCAAGAAAATAGAGCAATGCTAAGGTTACACATGCAAATAACCCCTAAACCCCTTCAAATGATCACTAAAGGATTTTAGACATAAATAGTGAGTTTGATAAGTGTCTCTTTGACAACTCAGAAGAGAACATTGTTTGTTTTTCTAAAGTATCCCTAAAAACTCATAAGCTTGGGAAGATAAAACAAGAAGGTCAAAACAGTGACAAAGAAACCTCCTTCATCACAGCAGATGGTTCCAAGGGTTTTCAAGCTACCTTATAGGGTTTGGCAGACAAGCACTAAATCCACCTCAGCAAAGGGTAAAATCATAGTTTTTAAAGGATAACAAGGAGGGCAGACAGGAAAATAAATACTCCACTACATCAAAGGTAGAAAAATGATGAACAGTATCAGCCAAAAGAAGCAAGAAATGTGAGTTCAAGGTTCTCTTTCTAAAAAAGAAAAGTTAGAAGCATGTTCAAATTTTCAAAAGGGGCAAGCATGAGTTAAAAGATAGTGAGAAAAGGGAAAAGATAACAAACCTTATAAAGAGGGTTTCAACTTTGATTTTTATCAAAAGGTATAAAACCCTTATAAAGCAACATCTCCCCGCTCCTTTGCTCATTTGCACACACAATGAAGGTTTTCAAATTTTCTTCTAGAAGTCCTCGAGTGAAATTTTTTAGGAGTTGTGCTCCTATAGAGTCGTGTTGCGTGCCTGCAGAGTCTCCCAGCGTAAATCTACACTGCGCGCTGCATGCCTGTAGATTGGTGTTGCGCTCCTACATTTGTGCTCGGCGTTCAAATCTTGCACAGAGGCCCGTTCAGAGTGGCTTGAGCCACCCGACACCATGTTGCGCTCTTGCCACTACTGCAGTCGCTGAAGGAGGGCATGTTTAGACACCCGACACCATGCTACGCTCCTACCACTGCTATAGCCGCTGAACGAGGGCTCATTCAGGAGTGACCCGAGCCGCCCGACCCTTGTGTTGCACTCCTACCACTGCTTCAGACCGTGAACGAAGTGTGTTGCGCTCCTCCCACTGCTCTAGACTCTGCACAACAGGCCCGTTCAAGGTGACCCAAGCTGCTCAACCTCTGCATTGTGCTCCTGCCACTGTGTTGCACACTTGCCACTTCTCTAGACTTGTTGAGAATGCAGCAAGATGATGGAGCTTAGTGAAATGAAGTCGCCTTCACTAAGTGGGCCCGCAGGCAAATTCTGGCGCAAAGTCTATTTTTAGACTATGTCTATTTTTAGACATACGGAGCATAATTTGGGAATTCTACTTGGAGATTCTTGGAGTATGCGACATGTCGGTAAAAATAGATGAGACCCTAATTTTTAGGACCCGGGCTATTTTTAGACTGATCTCCTAAAAATATGGAAGTCAAATATTATTTACCCTTAATAATATTTTGACTATAAACAGCAGTTTACTCTCTTGGCGCACTTCAGTTTGAGTCATGGAGGTGGCTCATGCAACTGACACAAGGAATCACGTGGTTCCTGGGGTTTGATGGCATCTTGCATGGTTGGCTTCAGTTAGACTTCAGTGGCAGGAGTTTTGGAGGAGTTAACGGGACAGATAGTGGAGTTGTGTTCTGTTTGTTTTAGTTGAACTAGTTGGGATTAGTTAACTAACTAATCAACTAGATATGAGTGGAGTAAATTAAATAATATTTAATTCACTAAATATTAACTCATTATTCAACTCAAGAACACTTCAGTTCACTACAGTGCATGATCAGTTCAGTGGAGACCAGTGGAAGAGGTAGATGAAAGGGTGAGTAAAGCTATTAGTTGGAGGATCAGTTTTGCATGGGATTTGCATTACACTTGGAGGAATTGTCCATGACAATTGCGCAGTCAAGCCAAGGGGATTCGAACCTTGGATCTCTTCATATACAGGCCATGATTGCGCAATAGAGGAAAGGCAATTGGCGGGGAGTTTTGAACCTCAGACTTGTTCAAAACTGAGTCAGATTGTGAGTAACTTCATGAGAGAGTACTGAGTACTTGTGAGGAGTATTGTACTTGTTTGGTTACTTGATTTCTCCATTATAATATACACAATAGCTGCGGGGTTTTCAGCTATAGTCTTTCCCCATACATTCTGAGTTAATGTGTGATTGATTTGATGTGTGATTGCTTCTGTTATTTCCGCATGTGACAATTAATTGTAGAAGAAGGTTATGTGTTATGTATGCAATTCGAAATTGATATATGACCGGGTTAATCTTCAGTGAATAAGTGATTTATTCAGCTATTTTCTACATGGTATCAGAGCGAGATTAATTGTTGAAGTCTATTACGGTGATTGCAAACTTATTTCCTCGGACAGAGTCTGCATGCGGGCCAGGTAGCCTCCGGAATATTCATCCTTCTTTGTAAGGTGAAAGATCTGGTGAATGCCCTTTGCAGTCAATCTCTGATTGGGAAATAATTTGTTTTCAAGTATAGATCGGAAGCGATAGAGCTTGGAGTTTGGAATTCGAATTTTGCAGAAGGTTGTTCTTCTTGGTGCCGGTGTTGACAGATGTCTTCTTTCAATGGTTTGCGACTCGAATATGCTCTTGAAGGCAGTTCGAACTATGTTGCATGGAAAGATCGAATGGAAGCAGTGTTAGAAGATAATGGTCTGAAGGAGTTCGTGGATGCGGATGTCCCAAAGCCCACTGATGCAGCTTTGGTCGATGCATGGCAAAAGAAGATCGCGAAATGTCGAAGGATCTTGTTGGAGGGCGTCAAGGATCATATTGTATCCAGCCTGCATGGAAAGGCTACTCCATATTTAATGTGGAAAGATTTGACGGATCTATTCCAGAGTAAGAGTGACCAAAGGAAGCTGGCGCTCAAAGATAAGCTCAGGAACATCAAGATGGAGAAGGGCGACAGTATCGCCAAATACCTCACGAAGTTCACTCAATGCAGAGATGAACTGGGAAGTGTGGGGGTTACTTACAATTTAGTGATGAAACCTAACTGCGTTAATGTAAAACTGGACTGGTGAGTCGCTGGGTCGCGGATCACACAAACAGGGCCTGGGCGCGACCTTGCGACCTGGCGACCTGGGGTCGCTGGGTCGCTAGGTCGCAGATCTATGAAAATAATGGAAAGTGCGACCTAGCGACCTGGCGACTAGGTCGCTGGGTCGCAGGGTCGCAAATCCAGAAAACTGGAGAGAATGCGACTCTGCGACCTCGCGACTAGGCAGGTCGCAGACTGGCTTGCCGGGGGTTTGGTGCGCGCGGCCTTGAACTTTTTTGCCCCCTTTCTCTTGGGAATTTGCAAGGTTTCTGGGCCCAGGGAGAGCTGTGGCATGATTTTAAAGGTAAAGGGATGATGCCATGGGGTGAAACAGCAAACAGTGAGGTTTTGGGCAATTTATGCAATATGTACTTTGCAAAACCTCAGAAAACATTAAAGCATGGCCAAAAGACAATTTAAAGGCTACAGGGGAGATGGGTTTAGTAAGAAAATCATTAAAACGGAAACAGCAGGAAGAAATGGCAACTTACCCGGGAAAAACTCGTCAGTTGAGCTGTCAGAGGCGTTTTCCTTACAAATCGCTGAATGTAAAAAATGCGACCCGCGACCTCCCTTTTATAGGAAGTCGCACGTGCGGGCAATTAATGCGGGTCGCTAGGTCGCAGATTCGTCAAACTTTAAGTTTTGCGACCTGGCGACCTTGCGACCTGGCGACCTGGGGTCGCTGGGTCGCAAGGTCGCTAAGTCGCGATTTTCTGAGAAAGACAAAATTGCGACCTGGCGACCTGGCGACCTGGCGACCTGGGTCGCTAGGTCGCAATTTTTATCAGTTTAAGGGATATGCGACCTGGCGACCTGGCGACCTGAGGTCGCTAGGTCGCAAGGTCGCAATTTTCGTGAATGTTTACTTTTGCAACTTATTGACTTAGCAATTTCTCTTTAGTTCTAAGGGGCTCCAAAATTTTGAAATGGTAGTCTTTTTTTTTTGGAGGGTGTTGTAAAGACTGCAACAAATGGCGATTCACTGGACGAACTCAGAGTCTCTGCTGATGGTTAGTCTTTGCGGGGGGAGGGAGGGGCTTATGCTGACTGTCCCTTTTACCTTGTGGTTGCCATTTCCTAGCCTTCGGCATCTAGCTGGGTTGCTCAACCTGTTGGCCTGGTTGGGCGCCATTCAAACAAATTCTTTCTTCAGGTCTCCGGACTGGAATGGTTGGAGAACTCCAGGTGGCCACAGGGTCTGGTACGATTATTTTGTCCTCATCGTGTTTCTCCGCTGCCAGCGAACCTCCCGGTCCCGGCGGAGTCACTGCCTAAGAATCGTGAACGTTGCTCCGCTGCCAGCGAGCCTGGTCAGTACCCCGGCGGAGTCGTTACATCACCTCTCTGCGCAGGAAGCCTTTCTCAATCCTTTACCCTTATTTGTGTGCTATTGCACTTATTTTGAATGTGCCTGAGGCACTTATTTAGATGTGCTTATGGCACTTATTTGAAATGGCCATTTAGCCTGGGCGGATGAGGGATCCCGACTTATTTTGCTTGCAGAGAGGTTGTTCCTGGTCTGGTATGAGGACTTTGGTTTTTCCCAGACGCCCTATCGTAGCTTAGAGTATCTCTCTCCCCTTCTGGTCCGGTTACCATTTACACTACATTTTCTTTTGTGGACACCCTCTCAGATTGGCGAGGTAAGTTCTCCTGCTTGACGACTTGTGCTTGGTAATGTGCTACCTCTGGGTGTGGAGGGCAAACAAACTTTCGCCGCCTTTGAGTTTATCGGGAAAGGCTTTCCATCAGCGGAGAACCTGCTGCAGTATGCCAATCTGCGTAGCTCTAACAAATCCTTCCTTAGGTTTTTATTCCATTTTATATATATATATATATATATATATTTATTTATTTTTATTTATTTATTTATTTATTTTTATTTTTTTATTTTTTTAACAAATAAAAGACAAGGAACTATGGTACAAAACCAGACAGCTCTCGAAGGGCTGTTAAGTGAAATAGTGTTTGAGGTCATGCCCGTTTACCGGGAGGACCTCGACTCGTCCATCAAGGGTTTGTAATCTGAATGTGTGTGATCCTATCTTTTCATTAATTTGGAAAGGGCCTGTCCAAAGTGCTTGGAACTTAGCATGCTTCCCCTTTTCCTCATGGGCTTTATCCCACTTAAGGACCAGGTCTCCTACTTCAAAAATTTTATTTCCCGCGGACTTTTTATCAAACCATCTTTTGATTCGGCTTTGATGGATGGCAAACTTTTCCCGGGTCTTTTGCCTTTCTTCCTCCAATTTCAGCAAGGTGTCGATTCGGTTCTGCAAGGTGGGACACGGGGTGCCATGACATTCTTGGGACAGCTGGAGGGCCGGGAGAGATAGATGAGAAGGTAGAACAGCTTCTTTTCCATACACGAGGAAAAATGGGGAGGTGCCTAAAGAGGACTTTGGAGTAATACGGTCAGCCCACAGTGCATTATGAAGGGCATTGTGCCAGTTACACTGGTGGGATAGAAGGGTCTTCTTAATAATCCGGATGAGGTTCTTGTTAGTGGACTCAGCTAATCCATTTCCCTGGGGATAGTAGTTTGCAGAATGTTTCAAAATAATTCCATTTTCCAGCGCAAAATCATATAACTTAAAAGATGAGAAATAAGTCGCATTATCAAAAACTAAAGAAGTCGGAACGCCAAAACTGGTCATGATGGAATGCGTGAGGAATTCTATTACCTCTTGATCGTTGATTCGGCGTAACGGTGTTGCCTCGACCTACCTGGTGAAGTAATCAGTGGCCGTAAGGATATACCGATGTTGTTTAGAAGAGTGAGGTAGGATTTCCCCAATTACGTCCAAACCCCATTGTTGGAAAGGTTCCTCTACTGCTACTGAGAGTAGTGGTGCGGCTGGCCGTGCTTCTCGGTTGGCGAACTTCTGGCACTGAATGCATTTCCGAACATATGCATGCGCGTCTCTGAAAAGAGTAGGCCAATAATATCCTACACGCATTATCTTATGGGCAGTGGTATCTCCGGAAAAATGACCTCCAGCTGGTCCGTCATGCAACTCAGTTAAGATTTTCTGTGCTTCGTCAGTTTCCAAGCAGCGTAACAGGACCCCATCGTGGTGTTTCTTGAATAACTTACCTTGGATCAGTTGGTGAGATGCGGCTTTTAATCTTATTGCGCGCTTCTGTCGGGCAGTAAGAGCAGGGTCCATCGTGCCTTGGGCCAGATATCTTGAAATGTCAGAATACCAAGAAGGGCTATTTTGCTGGGGCACATGGTCGCTCTGATACATGTCAATTTCTTGTTCCCAACATTCTTCTTCCATCTCGCGTGTATTTGCAGCCTCTGCGGCCATTTGACATAAGCCCTGTCCTTTGACGGTATGTGCTGGTTTGAACTCTCAATCGTATTCTTGTAAACATGCCATCCAGTTGCCCCGCCTTTCGCCTAGTTCTTGCTGTACGAAGAGTGAGCGGACTGCTGGGTGCGGTACAAAAACCGTGACGTGACTTTTCAAGATGTAGGGCCTAAAATGTTTTACTGCCTTATAAACCGCATAGGCTTGCTTGTCAATTTCCGGATAGTTTAATTCAACTCCCTGTAGACCGGTGCTCATAAAAGAAATGGGCCGTTCATCGTTGTTATTATCTTTCTGTGTGAGGACAGCCGCAAGCGAGGAATCTGAAGCGAACGTGTATAGGATGAAACCTTTATCAAGATCTGGACTTTGGAGGGAAGGGGTTTCAGCTATAGCCCTTTTGAATTTTTCGAAAGCCTCTTTCTCTTCGGGATTCCATTTGAATGCGGCATTCTTCTTAATCATTCCCTGCAGCGGCCTGACAATCTGCGCAAAATCTGAAATGAATTTACGGACAAAATTAATCTTCCCCAGGAAGGATTGCATTGCTTTCTTGTTGTTTGGGGGCGGAATCTGAGCGATGGCTTTAGCCCGTTCCGGATCAACCACAATGCCCTGTTTAGTGATAATGTGGCCTAGCAAATTTCCCTCTGCCACGGCAAAAACGCTCTTTTTAGGATTGAGCGATATTCCATACCTCCTGCATCTCTCGAAGATTTGCTTAAGGTGGCGTAAATGATCGCCCCTGCGTTTTGAAAATACAGTAACATCGTCCAAATAAACCACCACGCTCTGCCCTATTAGACCACGGAAGGCTATGTCCATAGCTCGTTGGAAGGTGGCTCCTGCATTGATCAATCCAAAGGGCATGCGTCTGAAAGCAAAGGTTCCCCATTTTGTCCGGAATGTGGTTTTCAATCTGTCCGGTTCAGCTACCAGCACTTGGTTATAACCGGAGAAGCCATCCAATAGAGAGAACATCTCAGATCCAGACACAGCTTGTAATATCTGTTCCATGGGAGGCACCGGGTAGTTGTCTTTGTTTGAGGACCGATTCAGATTGCGGAAATCTACACACAAGCGAATCTCACCAGACTTCTTTCGCACAGGTACCAGATTCGACACCCACGTGGAGTGACGAACTTTGAAAATGATGCGAGCATCTAAAAGCTTCTTAAGTTATTTTAGAATCATTGGCTCCAAAGCTGGGTGTATTTTTCTGAGTTTCTGTTTGAAGGGTTTAACGCCTTCCCTCATGGGTATTACATGTTGAATGATACGAGTATCGTATGTACGTAGATCTTCATATGTCCAGGCAAATACATCACGATACTTCCGGAATAACTGGGTGAAAGCCAGTGCCTCTTCATCACTGCAGTGTTTGCCAAGGTTAACGAACTTAGGGTTCTCATCTGACCCCAAGTTGACTTGCCGATGTGCCAATATGGAACTTTGCACTTTGGTGTTCGGAGGCCTGCGGAATCGGTTTTGCAGATCAAACATCTTTTCTAGTGATACCACCCCCTTGGGCATAATGTTCTCTTTGTGTTCATTATTCTTTTTCTGTAACATACTCTCATGTTCTTCCTCATCGATTGCCGCGTCCTTGAATACTTCAGTATTGCACATAAAGTCCAAAATCTGTTGATCATCGTTAAAAACGCGTAAATTAGAAATATTGTATGGCACAGAGGGCCTATATACAATTTCAATAGAAAAGCCGTCCCTCAAAGGGGTGAATCTAGCAGCAGCGTTGGCCAGAGTATCTGCTGCTGCGTTGTGCATCCTAAGGACAGATTTAATTCCAAATGCATCAAAACCAGAAATCAAACGCCATACCTCTTGTTGATACGCCTTTAAATGTGGAGATAAACAATGAATAGTGTTGCGTACCTGGCGGGTGATGATCTCGGAATCTCCAATGACCTGCAAACATTTTACCTTCAAGTCCAGTGCCTTTTTAAGTCCGAGGATTAATGCCTCGTACTCAGCAGAGTTGTTGGTGCACTGGAACTCTAGCCGGCATGAGATCAAGTATTTATTCTTGTGCGGGTCAAGCAATATGCAACCAGCACCAGCTCCATCATTAGTCTTGGATCCATCATAATACAAGGTCCATAGGTCACTTTCTGGCTCCTTCAGGGCACTAGGTTGTGAAGGGGTCTCTGTTGGTGGTAAGTCAGGAATTACTTGCTCTTCAGTGACAAAGGCTACTTCAGATTGAACCTCGGGGCCTATAGGAGACTGGGGGGGTTGGTAGCATCCAAATATTTCTTCCAGAAAACACATGCTGAGCTCTTCTTGTGCAAAGCTGATGGGTTCATTAACGACATCCAGATCAGTGACGGTGTGTTTCATATAGGGTTCACTCTCTACTCTGATCTGATTATTCCGCCCCTTGTAAGGAAGCCACAAGTGGGACCAATCGGTGGCGAAGTAGCCTTGTAATTTGCTGGACCAATCTCTACTGAGCAATAGACCGTATGCTTCCGGGATATCGACGACCATAATGTCAATGCACTGATGAACCCTAGAGTCTGATGACAAGCGGATGATGACATTGTTCAATTCTCCTATGGCGGGTACTTGTGATCTATCGAGTTGTATGATTTTTGCATCAGTCTTCTCCGGGCGAATGTTAAGTTTCTTACAGACAGATAAAGGCATGACGTTTGTAGAGGCGCCGGAGTCGACCAAACATTTGTGGACATTGAAGTTGAAAATCTCGAAGGACAAAAGGAAAGGGGGTGTAGATCCTCTAGAGTTTGTATTAATGGCGTTTACTATGGATTGCACATCTGGTCCGGCTTGCGCAGACGTGTTGCTCACAGTCTTCGTAGCTGAAGTATTTGCGAAAGCCTTAAGAATGAGCTCCCTTTGATTAGTAATGCGGGCCAACTCATAGAGAGAAATGTTTGCTCTTGTTTTCTTCATATCTTCAACAATGTTATAGCTGGGCTCTGTTTGAGGGCTAGGCTCGGTGGAAGTCTTAGAGGATTCTGTCGGAAGTTTGCTCTTTTGACTCGCTCGGGTAGTGTTGTTGGGAAGTTTTTCCGGGACAGATTGTTTTCCGTTCCCAGGGGGCAGAATTTTCCTTAGGAAAGCCCTTTTCTTGTCTTCATAAGACTGTTCGGGAATAGGTCCTTTGCTTCTGAGGCTATAATTCCGCACGGGCTGATCCTTGGGAGCATCCGCCGTGTAAATATCGATAGGGGTAAGGTTTTCTCCACCTCGAATTATGTCAAAAGCAAGGATAGAGGATCCTGGTTCTTCATTTGAGGGCGGATCTTCATCGTGATCTGAAAACTCATCCTCCGTCACATCCCCTAGAGTTTGATCATCTAAAAGCTGATTAACTACTGCTGTCATGCTGCCAATCCATTGAGGGCATGTTTTCTCGGAATGGGCAGCTTGGTGGAAAGAACAGAAATTATCTTTCCCTATCTCTTCCACATTGAGAGCAGTATTTGTGTTGGACGGAGGTCTGTTAGTATTGAGATTACTTTTTCTGAAAAAAGGTTTTAGTGGTCTACTACTAGTCGTGGCTTCTGCGCCCTTTCTCCTGAGGTCAGTGACTTCATTTGTTAAATGCTTGAGCGTTTTGGCCATGCTTTCAAAGTCAAAAGCATCTCTATCCCTATCAGTAGTCTTAGGAGTGGAGGACTGACCTCTTTTTGTGTTAGACTTGTGATCATCTCTCCCTTCATGATCGATGGCTCCTATCGAAAGCATGTCTTTTTCCACAGCGAGAGCAGCCTCATAATTAGCCGTAAGGTTAGCGCGGGCTTCACGTTTCACGAAAACTGCAATATCTCTAGGTAGGGCTTTGGTGTAGTAGTCAATGGTGATTGAGTCATCCAACGCTAAGTTTGGAGGAAACTTCTGCAGTATGGTAGCAAAGCGTTGGTTGAAGTCCTTAACCTTTTCCTTTTTTTGACACTTGATGGTGCTCAGTTCAGTTAGAAGCATGGAAGGAGTTTTATCTTCTGAAAACTTATGTAGGAAAATGCGACGGAATTGTTCCCATGAAGTGATGGAGGCACTGGGGAGAGATCGGTACCAAGTGGCTGCCTTGTTTTCGAGGGTATGGGGAAACAGTCGACATGCGACATCATCGAACTGGACTCTCATGATTTGCAGCGACAAATAGAAGCTGCTGATATGATCTTCAGCTAAGGTGCCCTTCTCAGGGTCGAACTTAGGGAGATGTTTCTCTGGATGTCTAGGCAGATCCTGGATCGGGCCTAAAAGGTTTAACGGGGATTGAGCCATCCAGGCCAGGGGTTGCACTCTTCTCGCTCGCTGGTGTTGCCTAAACTGATGTTCAGATTCACCTTCCGAACTTGAGACCGATGCTTCTGACTCGTGACGGGAGTGTTCGTCTTGGTGTCTCCCACGGTGCAGAAAATCTCTAAGATATCCCAAGTTGTTTACAGGAGGCCTTACTGGGTTTGGGTGGCGGTTGCGAGCTTGGTTTCCTTGGCCTCGGCCTCTATCTCCTCTACCTCCGACCCCTCGGCCTCTATTCCTATCTCCTTCATTTCTACGAGCCCTATTCCCCCCGTCTATATTTCCTCGGCCTCTGCCTCCCTCACCATCCCCGGGTGGGGGGTGTGCCTGGTTGTTGTTTTGTCGAGTCTGGTTAGGCTGGGAGTCGGGGAAAGGCTCGGTGTCAGCAAACTCTTCGCCCTCTTGGAGGATGGGATCATTTTCTTCAACGGCATTTGCGAGGTCTTCCAACATGAGATTTACGAGCTCGGGTATAGTACTAGCGATGGCACCGTTACGGGTGATGTTTTCGGGCGGAGTTCTAGTATGGGCGAGGTATTCCATGATTGGAGTGAACCGTAAATGGTTGACAAGATCTCGGGCAGCTGGGCGTAAGGCTCTCAGCTGCTCCCTAGTGATTTCATAATATCGAAGCTCCCTCCCTGGAATATCTTCTGGAAGAGGAGGGTTAGTTTCATTGTTTATGACCTCCCCTTGGGGAGTTTGCGATGGGATGTTTG
Organism: Pinus albicaulis; assembly: GCA_034641835.2. Lineage (NCBI taxonomy): Eukaryota > Viridiplantae > Streptophyta > Pinopsida > Pinales > Pinaceae > Pinus > Pinus albicaulis. The sequence goes on along the minus strand of JAXQQM020060386.1, from coordinate 5,734 downwards.
TTGTGTGCTGGGAGGCTGCCATCAGGCCCTCCTTCTAGCGCCAATTCTGTTGACGGGAAAATTTGTCCGGCCAACAGCAGGGAATCTCCCCGGTAGAAAGTCCCAATTAGACCTTAAACCGTTTGGAGTAGGGATCCCGTCCGGGGTGTGGGTCCGGCTACCACTTAAGATGACTTCCCTTCGGTCTCAAAAGAACCTGTTCGAACCTGCGGACATACACTCATTCACATGATACAGAATACAAGATTAATGTGTTAAGCACGAATCAAACACTATGCGTAGCAAGATTATAGATAAAACACACACACCTCAAGAGATGTCATTAGCAACACATCTTTTGTGGGGGTAATGCTTGTTCGGTAATCTAATCACAAAAGAAATAGTTCTTTATGATAAGATACCTCACCACTTACTGAAAGATGAAACGAAATGCTAACAAAATAGTTCATTAACATTCATTAATGGAACAGAAAATGAAATGAAGATCATTGATACAACACGGATAGCCATGACGCATAAACGATGACATGAATAATGCAGCTTCATTAATCATAGGATATTCTGAAACTGTACAAGGAATACGCAAAGTGTTCATACAGCAAAACACATCATAACCGTAGGGTATTTTAACAAGACTCTATATTCATATGCCCAAATGTAGGATCTTTCAATACAAATGCATGTAGCTCTTGAGTTTTCCCAAAAAGAAAAGCCCCCTATTACAATGTCCCGTAGGAGTATTTATAATGCCAAAATTTTCCATTGGGTTTCCTTGACTGTTCGCCTTCTTGACCTTTGGGTTACCTTGCGACCCACTCCTTCTGCGACCTAGGTAGGAGATGCGATCTGCGACCTAGGTAGGAGATGCGACCTGCGACCTGTCCTGTTGGTGCGATTTGCGACCTGTTTCTTCTTGCTGCTCAGGACTTGCTGCTGCCGGGACGCGAAATGTTAATGTCAGGGATGTCAACCTGTTGTTCCCTGAGGAATTCCTGCCATGCCTGGTATTCTGCCGCTATTGGGGACACCGGAGGTACCTCCTCTTTCAGCCTATGCACACATTCCAAAGCGTTTGGTACTAAGGTCTCCCTTTTCTGTCCGATCTGATTTGAGAGCGACGCAAGCTTGGTATAAATCCGCGCTGGAGCGGCGATGAATTGATTGAGATGCTCTTGAGATGCGGAGGGCTCTGGATCAGCTGCGGCCTGCTTGATAGGTTGCAAGAATGTTTGAATATCTTGGTTTACTTGTTCCCAGGTTTTCTCCTCTTCTAATGCTCCAAGCGATGGGATGTGATGCAGCGTATGCATTGAGTCGATACCACTAATAAGGTGGTTGTACGAGGACATCACTTTGTCCAGGTCTTTAGACAATTTGTCTCCAGATTGCATCGCTATGCGGAGTTGAACTTTTGCATCCTGCGTGTGGATCCAGTCCCTCTTAGGCAAATTTTCAGGTGCCTGAGGGTACTGTATGGTCCAACCCATCATCTTGTCCAAAGCCTGTGAAGCCTCTTTGAGCTGATCTTGTCTTTGCCTGGTTTCCATTCGTGCTCTTGCCAGAGGAGCGACTGTTTGTTTGATGGTGAACATTTCACCATATACCTATCTCATAGTCATTTCCAACACCTCACACTCCTTGAAAATGGCAAGCGAGACTTCATTTGCTGGTAGAGCTTGGTTTCGAAGTTGCTGGACTTCTGCTTGCAATGCTTCTTTCTCCTGCTCTGCCATCTTTTCGCGTTGCTCAGCTGCGTGCAGTCTGTTTTGTAGAGATACTATTTCTCTACTCATCCGGGTTACATTCTCTTCCGTAGCCGCAGCGAAGGCAGTACCTGCTGACGCTATCATTACCGGATTAGTCCTAGTATCCAAAACTATATCCTTGCCTGTGGATACTGCGGATGATGCAGAGGGACTATGTGCCAACGACCTCCTCTTCTCTTGACGGATTTTGAACGAAAACTGATCAAATGTGAGTCTGGTCAGGTCGAACACATCTTCTTCCTGTCTCTGGGGCGATCTAACATCAGAGAGTTGTGTACGGCCCCAAGGTATGTCGAGAGGAGTTACCTCAAGATCATCTAGCGTGTCATCCTCTCTTTCCTCTGTGTTCTTCTCTTCTTCTTCCTTCCTCCGCCGTTCAGCTTCTGCTGCTGCTTCTATCTCGGCCCTCTTCTTCTGTTCAGCTGCAGCAGCCTGCTCGGCTTTCTTTTGGCGTTCAGCCTCTGCGGTTGCTTCTATTTCGGCCCTCTTCTTCTGTTCAGCTGCAGCAGCCTGCTCGGCTTTCTTTTGGCGTTCAGCCTCTGCCTTGTCCATCTCTGCCTTAAGCACCTGTTCCGCTGCAGCTTGCGCCTCTTTGTCTTCTTTTTCTTTCCTGGCCTCTTTGGCCAGCTTCTTCTTTTGTGTTGCTGTTGCGCTCTTTTGGCGCGCCTCCTCATCTTCTTTTAGCTTTTTCTCCCTTTCCTGCTGGGCTTTTGCTTCTGCCTCCTTTTGTTTGATGGATGGAGTTGGCCCTGTGTTGATTCGGGATTTCTGGAGCATGGATGAAGAGGAACCTCCTAACTGACGTCTTCTATCTTCTAAGTTCTGATCATCTGAGTCTTCCTAGACCGCGTCAATTCCCGGAGCAAGTTGTCTTTCAGCATTATACCAGTTTCTTCTCTCATCTTCCGCTGGGCGCTCAAGATGCTGATAAGTCCACTTGAGGTTGGCTCTCCGGCAGTGTTCAGGGACTAATCTCTCTGGGTCATAGTTTCGGTGTTCAAGTGCCCCCAGCTGATAACTTCTCATTGCTTCTGCCTCTGCTAGTACTTCCTTGAAGTCTTTAACTGTGAATGCACCAATGGTGAGGGGCAGAGTGGGCCACGGCTTCTTTTTGCCCTTAGACAGGATGTTGGAGAATCCGTGTGACATTTGAAAGCACACCTCCTGAATAAGCATTTTGTCTGTCACGAAGCGAGGCATGGCATGTGGCGCCTTGTAAGTTCCAAAGACTCGGATGAAGGTGTACCCAGGGAAAGGGAACCAGTGCGCCACTTTAACCAGAGTCTCCTTGGCCCGCCACGACATGCAAGGGGCGTCTTGGCCAAATAAATGTCTGTACAGAGCGGGAACAAATATTTGGGAGATCTGATCTATGTCCTGTTTGTATTTGGACTCCCAAAATACTTTGAGTTGTAGATGGATTGCGCGCGTGTTCTCGGAGTCCCAGTTGTGCTCCCATCCATCAAACTCTACTCGGGCGCAAACCACATCTAGTAGGTATGAAGCCATGTAAAATTCAGCAGGCATTCCTTCGTCCGGGGCCAATGCCGAGTTCAAGTTGGTCTGCATCGACGTCATCAGTATGCCGGCCCAGTTAAAACGGGTGCCCTGTGTTGTCACATACTCCATAATAGTGGCCCAACTGCCATTGAAAGTGGAGCAATCTGGGCGCCCGTAAAGCCTGCAGAGCATGGCAGCAACCAATTTATAAACTTTTCTTAGGCTCGCCACTGGGTATTCCTGGTTCTTTTTTACCTTGAACTTCTCAGGCTCCTCCCACCATTGTTTAATAGTATCAACTATCGGGACGGCGTGAGTAGCAGCCCATTCTCGAGTGAAATGCTGGTTTGGGCGAGGCAGTGAATAATAAATGTGTGCATCCGAGCCTACCAGCGTAGTGAAAGCTCTGCCTTCATAATCCCTGATCACAAATATCTCGGGGTCTGTCTTTTGTATGATCCAGTCTATGATCTCCGGACATGGGAATATGGCTGCATGCGCCCCTGCCAGATGTAGTTTGGACCTCTTCACCGTCAAGTATACTTCTCGGTCTGGGAGATCTTCCGGAAATTCTTCTGGCAGTTTGGCGAACTCCTGATAAATCTGGTACCATCTCATGCTGTCGTCTTTCGAAAAAGTACATAATGTATCTTGGAATATTGGGGGTGGGGACACCACCACCAACTCATCAGTCTCTTCCACTATTCTCTTGTCCTTTCTCCGAGATAGCGGGGGCGCCATGTCACTAGAATCTGAGAGCAGATGTATGCACTCTATGTATTCACCTGTCAAATTCAGAAAGGAGTCCCACGATAAGAACGTCATGGCGATAAAAACCAGTTACAATTTAGTGATGAAACCTAACTGCGTTAATGCAAAACTGGACTGGTGAGTCGCTGGGTCGCGGATCACACAAACAGGGCCCGGGCGCGACCTTGCGACCTTGCGACCTGGCGACCTGGGGTCGCTGGGTCGCTAGGTTGCAGATCTACGAAAATAATGGAAAGTGCGACCTGGCGACCTGGCGACTAGGTCGCTGGGTGCAGGGTCGCAAATCCCAAAAACTGGAGAGAATGCGACTCTGCGACCTCGCGACTAGGTCGCTGGGTCGCAGGTCGCAGACTGGCTTGCCGGGGGTTTGGTGCGCGCGGACTTGAGCTTTTTTGCCCCCCTTCTCTTGGGAATTTGCAAGGTTTCTGGGCTCAGGGAGAGCTGTGGCATGATTTTAAAGGTAAAGGGATGATGCCATGGGGTGAAACAGCAAACAGTGAGGTTTTGGGCAATTTATGCAATATGTAATTTGCAAAACCTCAGAAAACATTAAAGCATGGCCAAAAGAAAATTTAAAGGCTACAGGGGAGATGGGTTTAGTAAGAAAATCATTAAAACGGACCTCAAGATCATCTAGCATGTCATCCGCTCTTTCCTCTGTATTCTTCTCTTCTTCTTCCTTCCTCCGCCGTTCAGCTTCTGCTGCTGCTTCGATTTCGGCCTTCTTCTTCAGTTGAGCTGCAGCAGCCTGCTCGGCTTTCTTTTGGAATCCAGCCTCTGCTGCTGCTTCTATTTTGGCCCTCTTCTTCTGTTCAGCTGCAGCAGCCTGCTCGGCTTTCTTTTGGCGTTCAGCCTCTGCCTTGTCCAGCTCTGCCTTAAGCGCCTGTTCCGCTGCAGCTTGCGCCTCTTTGTCTTCCCTTTCTTCCCTAGCCTCTTTGGCCAACTTCTTCTTTTGTGTTGCTGATGCACTCTTTTGGCGCGCCTCCTCATCTTCTTTTAGCTTTTTCTCCCTTTCCTGCTGGGCTTTTGCCTCTACTTCCTTTTGTTTGATGGATGGGGTTGGCCCTGTGTTGAGTCGAGATTTCTTGAGTATGGATGAAGAGGCACCTCCTAACTGACGTCTTCTGTCTTCTAAGTTCTGATCATTTGAGTCTTCCTGGACCACGTCAATTCCTGGAGCAAGTTGTCTTTCAGCATTATACCAGTTTCTTCTCTCATCTTCCGCTGGGCGCTCAAGATGCTGATAAGTCCACTTGAGGTTGGCTCTCCGGCAGTGTTCAGGGACTATTCTCTCTGGGTCATATGTCCGGTGTTCAAGTGCCCCCAGCTGATAACTTCTCATTGCTTCTGCCTCTGCTAGTACTTCCTTGAAGTCTTTAACTGTGAATGCACCAATAGTGAGGGGAAGAGTGGGCCATGGCTTCTTTTTGCCCTTAGATAGGATGTTGGAGAATCCGTGTGACATCTGAAAGCACACCTCCTGCATCAGCATTTTGTCTGTCACGAAGCGAGGCATAGCATGTGGTGCTTTGTAAGTTCCAAAGACTCGGATGAAGGTGTACCCAGGGAAAGGGAACCAGTGCGCCACTTTAACCAGAGTCTCCTTGGCCCGCCATGACATGCAAGGGGCGTCTTGGCCAAATAAATGTCTGTACAGAGAGGGAACAAATATTTGGGAGATCTGATCTATATCCTGT
>JAXQQM020077349.1:0-146399 GCA_034641835.2 Pinus albicaulis | reverse complement strand
TACTTTCACTATACTTTTTATTTTTCCAGTTAGAATCCTAGTGTGTGAATTTTAGTATGTGAGTTCTATTAAATTTAATTTTGAGCAAGGAAATCACAAGGAAATTATTTTCCTAGGGATTGGGGTTATCAACAATCTAACAAACTCAACACATTTTTTTGGATTGTATCTCTTCTCTTTAGCATCTTGGTCTCTTTGGCCCAACATTTTGGTTTTTGACTATTTATATTTCACTACTTTGAAATTTGGATTGTGTTATACGTAATTAGGAAGTTTGCAAGGAATTTGGAATATGAGATGGGTGGATTATATAGCAACCTCCATTTTCCTAACCAAGGTGTCTAGCATATCCTTTAGACCTCTTATCAGTCAAACCTCACCAACATTGTCTTTGGTTGCTTCTATTCCTAGATACCCCTAACTCTTGATATCCAATCTATCTGTGGTCACTTCCTATGTAAATATTTGGGATGAATTAGCTCATTTGGTTATTCTTGCAGTTTCCTTTTAAGGTCCATAAGCTCACCTGATTTCCACCTTACCATGGAACTCCAAACATCCTCTCAAGGCTAACATGTTTTCCTTTATCTTGGATAGGTTATCATAGATGCTTGCTTCTCATCATTATTCATAAATCGTGTTTACTTCATATCCTCCACCTCTCAATTAACCTTTATAACTTCTATAAAGTGTGAACTCCCCCAAATTGTCTAACCCTGAGTGCAACGAATGTGGGCCAAACATAGGCACCTTATCCTTTGTCAAGATATCCTCTCCCTTAAAAACTTCACAACACATAACCAAAACCCCAATTGATGCCAACGGCTATGGAAATGAAAGTGAGGCAGCCAACATGGAGTAGCCCATTAAGAGGAAAAGACACAACCTCTCCAAGGAACAACTAAAAGTTGAGTTTATAGAATGGGTCTCAAAATTGGCTTATTCCATAACAAAAGATACCAATATTTTCAAATTTATTAGCTTTGTTGACCTAATAATTCCTTCATTGCTTAATGGTGGAAGAAAAAGGTAGTGAACAACAAGCTATATTCATGCAAAATCTAAGTATGATGGACCAAAAGTTTAATGCATTATACAAAAAAAAAATTAATATCGATATCACATTCAACATCTATGCAAAGACCAATAACAACTGCAAATAGGAAACAAACCAAGCCCCAACTTATACATGTACTCCCTCAGATCCCATTCTATTAGATAATGAACCTGGCGATCAAAGGGACAAAAGAAAATGTTGGAATCAAGAACATGGGGCACATGGTTAAACCCCTTTCTTTATCTTTATGAAGAGAGAGGAGGAGAAACAAAATCCTCCTAAAACATGTGTTATATGCTTTTTTATTTTGATATAAGTAGGTTAGTTAGCACATTTATAGGCTTTTAGATATTTTGAAAAACTATTATAATTTTTTTGAAACAAAAACAATGATCCTTTTGTATTGCAATGGTCTTGGTTTCTGAGGTGGCAAGCCATAGGTAGTGTTATATGCACTCTATTTTATGACATATTAATACTAACATTATCTAGCTTATAAAACAAAAAATATTAAATATGCTTTATACTATTTTGCAGTAGTGACAACTTAGGATATATATTCTTTTAATTATATTAATTATTTATCATGTACAGGGTGAATTGTTACCACCTCTTCCTCCAATGAAAAATGGAGGATGAATTCAACATTAATGTTAATTCAGGTGACGCTTAAATGGAACAAATTTTAATTGCCTAGGTGCTTATGGATCATATACTTACTTGATTGGATTTAATTATAATATTGGCTCTTGTTATAACATTGGTTCCACTTATGGCTATCAACAAGATGAAATAAAAGAATATAAGAGAGCTTTTGAAAAAATTAAAGAATCTAACAAAATCATGACAAAAACACACCAAATATTCTTGATGATTTTGCATATGTGTCCACTACTAAAGCTTCTCAATCTATTAGATGTCTGTATATTGTTAAAGATTTTCTTCGAACTGAGGTTTTCATTTTGAGTCTCGATAATAGAGAATTCCATGTTATTATCCTTCCATTTTTAGTAGAAAATGCATATGATTTGCATACCATGGGAAAACTCCTCAACATAAATTATGCTTTATATATAGAACTAGTGTAAATCCATCTTAACTTAGTATTTTTAAGCACGAAGAAGGATAAAATAAAATGAGATACAAATTTCTTTTAAACACCAAGAAATTTTTATCTCATTTTATTTTATCCTTCTTCGTGCTTCATATATATATATATATATATATATCCACCAAGAAAGTTGTATCTCTAATTAAGTTTTACATTAAAATTATTATTACTTTATTTTTAGCTTTGTATATGATATTATATTTAGTAAACATACAATGAGATGAACAAATATGATGGGCATTACAATCTCTTCAATTTTGGGTTGTAGAATGTGCTAAGTGAAGTAGATTTCTAGTTAGAAGAATGGGTTGAGTATTATGTAATGATGAAATAATTACTTGAAACATGGGCGAGGCCTTATTTAAAGATCTTCCAATTTCAATACAAAACCTTCCTAGTATGGTAATGTGGGTGGGAAATATGTAGAGATATTACAATGACATTAATGGCACAAAATAGAAGGAATTTGAGCTATAATAACATTTTTCTATGAGGTACTTGCTCATCTTAGTGATCTTTAGGGCACATAGAAACCCATGTCGAGAGGTAGTACCATATGGTCTTTTGCCATCATCCCTATTGGATGATCATAACACGCGTCATTCACCCCATGAAACTCAAACACATGTTATATGCTTTTTATTTTACTATCAGAGGATAAATAAGATTACAGGATTTAAGATATTTTGAAAAACTATTATATATTTTGTGAAGCAAAAATAACTATCTTTTGCACTATAGTGGCCTTGGTTTCCTAGGTGATAGGTAATAAACATTGTTGTACACACTCTATTTTCTAACAAATAAATAATAATACTATCTAACTTACAACAACAACAAAAAATACAAAATATAGTTTATACTATTTTATACTAGTAACAACTTAGGATATATATTATTTTAAATATAGTAAGTATTTATCATGTCTTCAGAGCATTGTCGCCACCTCTTCCTCTGATGAAAGATGGAGGATCAATGTAACATTACCATTAATTTAAATTGTTGGGTTAGGCCGAACATTGGACATCTTACATTGGAAAACGTTTTCTAACCAATATTAGGGCCTTGCCCATGTTCGAAACTAGGTTATCCTGCCTAGCATGCTTGTGGGTAGTTGCTTTAGGCTTAGGAGTATAGGAGTAGTCTCTCATACTCAACCTTGAGTCTTCCTGGTGATAGGTAGCAAGTCTACCAACTCTCTTGATATTAAGAAATACAAAAAAGAAATTTTAATCTAGGTGACACTTATGGAACACATGTTAGTTGGATAGGTTCACATGGACCATCTAATTATTAAACTGGATTTTAGTATAACACTGGGTTTGATTATAATGTTGGTTCTACTTATGGCTATCAAAGAGAAGAAATAAATGATTATAGGAGAGATTATGAAAAATTTGAAGAAACCAAGAAAAGCATAGCAAAAGAACACTTGAGACTCTTGATGATTTTGCATATATGTTCTCTATTAAAACTTCTCAAGCTATCAAACCTTGGTATGCTATTAATGATTTGCATTGGAGCAAGGTTTTCATTTTGAGTCTTTTCAATAGAAATCCATATTCTTCTCCTTTCATTTTCAATAGAAAATGTCTATGATCTATATATCATGGGCAATCTCCTTGACATTAATTATGTTTTATATATAACCGACATAGATCAAATTTAAGTTCAAAATTATTAAGCACGAAGAAGCATAAAATAAAATGAGATGCGTATGTGTGGGGTGTGGGGGGGGGGGATGATTGTTATCCTACCCACCCAATTTCAAATCTTATGAGTAACATGTTGAGCTTATATTGAGGAAGTGAGTGTTTAGTTAAAAGAATGGGTTAGGTTTTATGTGATGAATAAATATGGACTTTAAACATGTGTGGGGCCTTATTTAGTTAAGACCATCAAATTCAATACAAAATCTTCCAAGTGGGAGAGTGTGGGAATGTGGGTGGGAAATATGTAGGGATAGTACAATGGCATTGATGGCATGTAAGAGCAAGAATTTTGAGCTATAGTAGCATCTTGCTATGGGGTGCTTGCACGTCTTTGCAACCATTGGGGCATAGAGAAACCCATGTCAAGAGGTAGTAGTAGATGATTATTTGTCATCATACCAAGTGGATGATCCTAACCTGTATCTTTCACCAAATAACACTTTTTTAAATACAATTTTTGTTTGCAATGTACTTATGCCAACATTGATGACCAATATTTTTCTAGCAATACATGGAGCAGAATGAATCTTCATTAACACTATCAATGATTTTGTACCAATAGGACCAACTTTACACAAGTTAACGAGTGCATGTACTCCATAACACTTTGCCTTAATTACAATTTTTGCTAGCAATGGACTTATGATAACATTGATGACCAATTTTCTGCTAGCAAAGTATGGATGAAAATGAATCTCTATTAGCATTATCAATGATTATGTATGAACATGACCAAATTTATGCAAGATGATGAATGCATGCATGTTGTACAACTTGAGTAGGTCTAATGATTTAGAGTATGTCTTTCCTCCTAAAAGGTTACAAGTTCAAATCTAAAGGGGTGTATAATATATATACCTTCTTAATATTATACAACAAGCACATTAATTAGGATTTCCCTACTAATTTAAAATCAATATAATATTAAACTCTATAACACACACACACACACACACACACACACACACACTATATATATATATATATATATAACAAATTTTTTTTTTGTAAGCTTGGTAGGACTACATCTTTAACATGTCCCACATATCACCCTGATCAGGGCAAGGAATTGAATCGGTGACTTTGTGCCTTAACATAGCACCTGATCACTATCTATCCAAGCCCCCGTGGACAAAATTAATATAATATTAAATCATTTATATTTTTTAATAATTTTAAAAAATATAATATTTTGGTGATATAAGAATAATAAAGCATATTATATCTTTTTAATTTTTTTCCATTTAATTAAAGAAAATAAATGATATTTTTTTGATAAATCACTCAATTAATTAGGATTGCCCTACTAATTTAAAATCAATATAATATTAAACTCTATAACACACACACACACACACACACAATCTATATATATATATATATATATATCAAATTTTTTTTTGTAAGCTTGGTAGGACTACATCTTTAATATGTCCCACATATCACCCTGATCAGGGCAAGGAATTGAATCGATGACTTTGTGCCTTAACATAGCACTCGATCACTATCTATCCAAGCCCCCGTGGACAAAATTAATATAATATTAAATCATTTATATTTTTTTAATAATTTTAAAAAATATAATATTTTGGTGATATAAGAATAATAAAATATATTATATCTTTTTAATTTTTTTCCATTTAATTAAAGAAAATAAATGATATTTTTTTGATAAAACACTCAAATAATAATTTACTAAGAACTATTATAAAACTTAGATTACATTATATCGCTTGCAAATAAAAAAGAAAGATATCCTTATATAAGCCTTTTTATTAAACAAATAAAACATGTCATCAGCAAAAAGGAGAAGATCAATATTTTTTGGAAAAAACATTGTAATTTTATGAAATTTTTCATCGAAAATATATATCTTTTTGGTTTGGCATTGATAAACTGCGTAGGGGGGGTGCTTCTATTGTTGTGCAAGGACCAATGGTTGTTATAGTATTGGTACCACACATCCATCAAAAAATCATAATAAAACATCAATAAATTTCACATAAATAGTTAATATTAAGTTATATAAGTTATTAACTTATGTCTGAAATGGGCCCATATGTTGATTGGACCAAAAATTGTCAAACATTAAGCCTTTAACATAACAAGTTGACAAGACATCCTATCCCAACTACCTCCAGATCTGAATTACCACTTAAGTCAAAATGCACTACAAAACATTCCATTAACTTCTATCCAACAATACACCTATCCCATCAAACAAGCACCCGCGGGTTTCCACTAGAGCAATACTTCCCATGGTTGGGTAATACATGCACAAGAATAGGTGAAATGTGTATCTAGATGTGTGTTCAACCATTCAACCTAATGAAGGAAATAAATGGCAACATTCAACTACCAGATGCAATAAATAACACCAAACCCTTCAATTCAGGCATTAAACACAAGAAAGCCAAGGATCAACCATGAAATTTTATCAGTCATTGGATCATGTACAAATGAATCTAGAACACACATTTGAATTTGGGAGATGGAAATCCATGCCAATATTCCCTACCAATCAAATTCTACATCAAAAAACTATAAAACAACCTCAACCCTGATTGACTTGCATTTGAAACATTCATTCTACTAATCAGTTGTTGGAGACACACAATCAAAGTGTGTGCACAATGTTACATTCATTCTACTCATAAATTACTAGAGACATACAATCAGAGTGTGTGCACAATGTTATTAGGTTTAATTTTGTTGAATAGTGTTATCATGCTGATTTTGTTGTTAATTTTTTTACTTTTGTTGTTTTTATTGTTTATTTTTTTGTTTAATTTCATTGTTTTTAATCAAGATAAAATATAAGATACCTTGTTATTCCATATATGATAAATTAATTTTAATTTAACAGGTTTTTAAAGACCATCCTTTGATTATATATGAAAAGGAGTACAACAACAGAAAATATTACAAAATAGATACCTTTGGGTAACAAAAAAAACACCCACAAAGGAATACAAAAATAAAATAAAACAACCCTAACACTAAACAACCTACATACGATCACTGAGATTTTGAGATTAAAAACACAGATTCACAACTTTTCTGTGGAAAAAAAATAAAAATATGAGAAAGGAGAATTTCCATAATGTTTACACAATAATATATCACCCGTAGGAAGAAAAAAAAAGAACTGTGTAATTACATCCCCAATTCCACATCGGACTGTTCACCAATTATTATTGCAGACAATATGCATTAATACAAAAAGAAGACTAAGAAAAATCAACAATTTTTTTAATCAAAATTTCTTCGTAAATCTACAGGTTGTTGCAACCATGCCAAGAGTTACTATTGCAACTCGTATAAGGAACAGGAGGAGGAGAGGGACCAGGGGGGGAAACTATGATGCAGTTCATCAGATGAGGACAAGGGGGATGATGCAAATGCTCCCAATGCTCCCAACAATGTCATTGAGAATGACAGTGTGGCAGAAAATCATGTTGTCCCACCATCAACCACAATGCAAGGTGCAAATACAAAAAATAAAATCAGTGCCATTAGGGGTAGGACAAAGGAAGACATGATAGCTACAATTGATGACATAAAGTTTAGGGGATATTTAATTTGTGCCTCTGCAAAGAAACATGTGATTTCTGCCTCAAACATACATTATTGGATAATTGTGTTGACTCATACAAAGTGTAGAGGGAATGTTACAGTTATGACTGAAGAGGAGGAGGGTGAGGTGGTTGAGTGGTGTAAGGAGATGGTCCAATTGGGACATGGGTTAGAGCTTATACACCTCAAATCCACAGTAGCTCAAATCTGTCAAGGGAGACCAAAATCCTTCATATATGGGTTTATTGGTAAACCATGATGAGTGGATTTTAAAAAAGGCATCTAGACCTTGTGGTACGTACAACTAAGGCCCTTGACAGAGAGAGGGCAGCTTGCTGCACATGAGCAACACTCATTTTCTCTAGACCATATATGGAACTATAACAAAAAAAATCTTATAGGAAAGAAGGAATTGTGGTAAGCACGTAATTGCCAAGAGAGGGAGCAAAAATTTTCCTAAGATTTTTCCTAATAGCAGGGTGGATCATTATTCTTTATTGTGTTAATGCAATTGGTTCTTCAATCCCAAGTTTTTATCTATTCAAAATTAAAACTCTACTAAAAAACTATATACATAATTGTGAACTAGGTGCATGCATGGCTACACATCCCCATGCATGGATGACAAAGGAAATATTCTTGAATTGGCTTTGTTACTTTGTTGCATTGTACCAGGTGGTGTCTCGCCTGAAAAAAAAAAACACCTACTAGTTTTAGATGGCCATAGAACCCACATGGTTGTGCAGACAATTGAGGAGGTTAATAATTTGAGCATTGACTTGTTAATAATGTCGGCTCATACCACTCACAGATTGAAGCCACTTGATGTTAGCGTGTTTGGGCCTTTCAATAACTATTTTAGGGCCAAGCGAGCTTCATGGATGACCAAGAATCCAAGGGTGGAGGTAAAAAATTTTGAGCCAGCTGAGCTTGCAAGCAAATAATTTAAAAGGGCTCTCACACCTTCTAATATCAAGAATGGATTTAGGAGGATTGGTATATGGCCATTGAATGTTGATTCTCTTATGAATGATGCTAGTTGCAGCCAGACATTTGATGTGGAAGGTCAAGAAGGAAAGGACTTACAAGACCATGTTGATGCTTAAGAAGATGTGGATGGGCAAGAAGATATTGTTGCTATTGAAGGTATGATGTCCCTTTATGAAGTGAAATTATATGGTGACGATGATGAACATGTGTGTGAGACACACTTCAGTCATGAACCAATTGTCAATAGCATGGATTTTGTCACACCCACTGAACCACCTGTCAATTCTACATGTGATATTCCATATGAGGCAATTGATCATGCGAATGAAAATGCAAACTTGTTTTCAAATGATAATGCAACAAGATTAAACAGTGATCAATTGCACATGCCAACCCAGGTAACCCCACAATCATCGTTGGCAGAGGCCATGATGAATATCAACACACATAATGTGTCATCCACCAATGAGGAAATATGGACATGCTTTCACAACTAGCAGAGTTAACCACTAAACTTGTTCATTATTTTGTGGATAATGGATCACTAGAAGAAGAGCCTGTTTAACATGAAGTACCAGAGAAAGACAACAATGAGGGGAAATAAATTGTCCCATAGGTTGAAAGGAAAGTGTCAGGCCATGAGGAGCATATGACAACGAAGCAATGAAGACTTGGTATGTTCCTAAAGCTACCAGTAGAGAGAGTGAAGGCCTCATCAAGGCACTCAACAATAGATTGTCTCCATTTAGGAAGGAGTTCACAATTGCTCGCCTCTGAAGAATATATGATGTTATTGTTTGAGTTTGAATGTAAAAAAATGAAATTCAAGAATCTAAATAGAGAAAGGAGTTGGCCAAGGAAAAGAGAGTTGCAAGGATTGCAAAAACATAAGCTCGGGCAAAGGAAAGGCTAGAAAGACAAAAATCAAGGGAAGATAAGGAACATATGAAAAAAAAAATTGGCAAGGCAAGAGAAGGAGGCAAGAAAGGTTCAACAAGTACTGGAAAAAGGAGGAGGGGTGACAGATGGGGAATACTATGGTCCAAGCCAGTTTGAGGCAAACATGATGATGTTCAACACTCTGGACCACATTGCAGAGCACACACCATCATACCAAGACCTAATTAACATCCAAGTCCCCCACTATCTACTAGGGGTTATGCCCACCTCTTATACCCCTACTAGTGTAAGTTTAATCCTATGTGTGATTATAAGACACCTCCACTCAGTGTTGGGGTTAGTAGCACAAGTGGACACTTGGGTTACTTAGTCCCTCCATGGATACAAGGAGAAAATTAGACTCAAGCATATAGCAACATTAAGGCACATCCTAATACCAATATTGGGTAGCCCACCATACTTGGCATTAGCAGACAACTCAACAGGTTTGGGAAATGCAAGAAATGGAGGCCATCAAGCATAGGGGTGGTATGACTTAATTTTTGTAACCACATCACAATTTCATGGTTGATATAATAGTTCACACGCGGTTGAACATATAGTTTAATGTAATCGTTCACAACATAGTTTGTGCAATTGTGGTTTACTTTATGATATAGTTCTTTTGTTAGTGTGTAAAATACCCATTTTCAATAGTCCTAGATACATTGTAAGGTGACAATAGTTTCTGAAGTACCAAAACCTTCAAATACATAGTCAAGAAACGGATATAATTCCTCATATATTATTAATTCTTATTATAGAGTGATTGCAAGACATTCTAATAATCCAAACCTTAAGTTTATCAACATTGAAGATAGAGCTCACGATCCTCCTATGCTTCACCCATCCCAATAGATCTACAAAAATCAATCCCCACCCTAACAAAGCCAACACAAAGGGCCTGGGTGTCTCCTTTCCATAGTAACCAAATTTATTCGATAAAGCTTCCTTGATTAGCTCAGGTTCTGAAACATACAACCTTGGATGGATTCCATACCAATAGAAAAATCTCTCTCCTGAGTAGTAACAATAAGCAAATGTAATTAGACATTGATTTCAACCTTGATGACATTATGGAATGCATAAAGCCTCCATATCACGTCCCTAAAGAGTTTGACGATTATGCTCTCAAACAAAACAATTAAAGTGACAACCAGTGCTTCACCATTGCTTCTAATCACAACATTCATATTCAAAACCTCACATAACCCAATACTATTACAAGGCTACTTCATTATGACTACCCAATAGTTTTTTGTTTCAATGAAATTTTCATAAAAATGAATTAAGACACTTCATAAAATTTTCACAGAAATGTGCAAAAATGCTTCATATTTATAGGCACAATTAAGACCTAAAAATGTTGCACTCAACCTTACAATGCCATAATTAATTTTCCAATCTAAACACAATTAATTTCCTATATAAACACAAGAAGGAAGTTTCCATTGGACAACAATGTAACAACCATGGTTAGCATAGTAAGAAAATATTTGGTAGTTCTATAATAATATTCTTTAGTGTTATGAGTCTTAGGGATCAACGATAATTTTTAACGTAGGCAACAATTACTTCCATAACAAGGAATGCATAAGGCCTCCATATCAAGTCCATAAAGAGTTTGACGATTATTCTCCCAAACAAAAAGATTAAAATGACAACCAATGCTTCAACACTTCTTCTAATCACGACATCCATCATCAAAACCTCACATAACACAATACTATTACAACGCTGCCTCACTATGATTGACCAATAGTTTTATGTTTCAATGAAATTTTCAAAGAAATGAATTAAAACACTTCATAAAAATTTTACAAAAATGTGTGAAACGATTCATATATATAGCCGCAATTAAGACCTAAAAATGTTATGAAACTACACTCAACCTTATAGTGCCATGATTAATTTTCCAATCTAAACAAAATTAATTTTCTATCTAAACACAAGAAGACAATTTCCATTGGACAACAATGCAACAACCCTAATTAGCATACTAAGAAAATATATGGTAGTTCTCTATTGAGATTCTTTAGTGTTTTGAGTCCTATGGATCAACTAGACATTTTAATATTGGCAGCAATTACATCCATAACAAGAAACCAACAACTACAACAAATATATCGTAGCAATTTGACTAGAATCAAAACACACACTAAAATTATTTTATTTAGCAAACTGGGTCACAGAAAAATCGCCACCATTTGTCACAAAAAAAAAAATAGCCACCGTTTGTCACAAAAAATAGCCACCATATGAAAAACCCTAAACCAAAAAAATCCACATGCAACAATAACCCTAAACCACCAATAGAAATTTGAAACCCACATGCAGCAAAACCCTAATGCAGCGAGAACCCTAAGCCACCAATAGGGATTCGAAACCCATGTGCAACAAAACCCTAAACCACCAACATAAATTCGAAACCCACATGCAACAAAACCCTAATGCAACGAAACCCACATGCAACAAGAACCCTAGACAACCAATAGAAATTCGAAAGCCACATGTAGCAAAACCTTAAACCACCAATAGAAATTTGAAACCCACATGCAGCTAGAACCCTAAATGTCACCAATAGAAATTTGAAACCCACATGCCGCAAAACCTTAAACAACCAATAGAAATTCAAAACCCACATGCAAAAAAACTCTAATTTAGCAATAACCCTAAACCACCAATAGAAATTCAAAACCGACATGCAAAAAAACCTAAACTGCCAATAGAAATTTGAAACCCACATGTAGCATAAAGACACAACAAAATCCATTTGGTTGAATGTGTTCAGAAGAAGCTGGTAGGATTAGAATCCTACTGTAAAAGAATTTGTTGTGCTTCTTCCATGCCCGTACACCAAAAGAACCTCAGGAGCTCGAATACCCTTAACCTCAACTCGCACATTGTAACCTACTAGGCAAACAAGGAGGCCACAAAGACACAGTGGGGTTAAACTTGTGAAAAACCAACAAAAGACAGAAGAAATCCTCTAAGCATGGTTTAAAATGGAAAATTACCTGTATATTAACCCTCTAGAGCACGAAACAACCATATCCAACACCAAGCCGAGGAAAATCCCCCACAAGGTCGAACACAGACAAATGCCCAGTTGTCGGTGTGCGAGAAGGAAGAACAACCATCAAAATAAACCAAACAAAACACAAGATAACCACAGAACAACATGACACATTAAGAACCATCACGCCCCATAATTCACTCTCCGTAGCGCTAAGAATGGTGATGGTTGCAACCAACATTCCAGTGAAGCTGCACAAGTACAGAGACAAAACGCTCAATTGCGAGACCCCGAACAAAATAACATGATGGTTCGATAACCCTCCACAACTCACGACAAATGAAACCTTAACTTGCAAAAATCCCATAAACATTTATTGTAGAACTACATGAAATAGACACATGTTGTACTACACCGTAGACGTCTAAGTGGCGTTTAGAGGGGTCCAAGGTGGCATCTAACTACTAGCATCCCTCCCCTATTTTTGATTCAGAGCAGAGGGCTAGAGAAATTTAAAGGATTTAAAAGATTTAAAAGATTAAGCGGCTTTCTAGAGGCTTGAATTTGAACGTTTTCCACTTTTCACTGTTACGAGTTGTGTTTGGGTTGGAGAGAGACACGGTTTGAAATTGAGCGGTGGAGGAATTAGGAGTTAGGCACTACCACGGTGAAGGGATTGGAGGCCGGTGCATGCAAACATGGCAATGGGACAAGAAATTTCAGAACCCGTAGAAACAAATGATCTAGGACAAGTGAAACTTGCCTCATCAACCAAAGCTAGAAAGTGGGTTTGGGTCAATGCCAGACAATATCGGGGTATTTTAAAATGAAGACTAGCTCGTTTAAAATTGAGGTAGCCAAGGAAAAAACAGACTCAAAGGAAAAGTAATGAGACCCTTCGCAATAAGCAATATTCAAACAAGTCCCCTTTGCAAGCATATGGAAATAGGCCCAGAGGAAAAGGAAAAGGAAAAGTCATTGATGATTCTGCCTTGTACAGTCCCACATCCACACCTCTCACCTAGTCATCTGATCTCTATGTGGCATAATTTTTAAGTGAAAAAAAGTGGTTGGAGGCTCTAGAAGCTAAAGAGCAGGAAATGGAGCATACAACTTATGCAATTACAATTGAGAACCAGGCTTTAGTGGAAAGTGATAAAATTTTGAAGGAGCAAGTGGCATTTCTCCAGGAAGCTCTCCTGATAGGGAAGACAGAATGGCAACGGATGAAAGCAGATGTGCAAAGCATGAAGAAATTTGTAGTGGAGAGTACAGAGGTGGGGAAGGCGAAACCATCCTAGGATAAGGGAAAAGCGGTTGCCCAAATAGGCAACCATGAAGGGACAACAAGAGAAGAAAGGAAAGAAGGCCCCACAAAATTTCCCAAAACTTGGGCTAGAGTTATTAGCAATTATGCTAATAGGGAAGGAGACGCAAGATTTCGGGTCGACAACATGCAGGATAGAGAAAGCAAGGAAAGACAAGATAGAGAAGCAAACATAATTATTAAAGGGGTGAAAGACTATGGGAAAAAATAATCTACTTTTGACCTTGCAAGGGAGTTCTTGAAAGCCAAGCTTCTATGGCAAGGAAAAATAGGTCAAGCATGGAGGGTAGGAAGTTTAACGGTGAAAGATCCAGGCCCATAAGAGTCATCATGCCTAGTTTGCGTGATAAAGATATCATTCTAAGCAAGAAGCAACTCTTGAGGGGTTCTCTCTTTTTTATAGAAGAAGATTTAACTATAAGACAAAAAGAGGAAAGGAGGGAGGAAATGTCAAAGGTTAGGGCAGCAAGAGACGAGAGAAAAAGAGCATGGATTTATAAGGGTAAACCTATGATAACACAATTTGGACCTCCTCCCAAACAGGGCAGAAATATGATAATAAAGAAGAGACACCAAATTATTTAACAGAAAATCAGGAAGCAAGGTCAATATGGGAAAACAAGGACAAAGACTCAAATGTGAGTCTAGTAGGGAAAATCAAATAGAAATCAAGTCATGCCCAGGTTTATTTAATTTTGTTTGTTGGAACTGCAAAGGTTATCCATGGAGACGAGGACCTGGGTTAGGGCCTACTGCGGAAGATAGAGACCTAAAATTCCTCATAGAAATACATGAGCATGAAGGGTGCAAGACACCTTGGTTTGAAGGGTACTGGAAGATGGCAGTGTAGAACAAGGTAGCAGGGAATGGAAAAGGACATGGGGGTGTCATGGTATTAGTGAGAGAAAAAGAAGGTTGTTTCATTCAGCGAGAAAAAGAAGACTCAAATAAACAATTCATTTGGTTTAAAATATCAGGAAATGGAAATCACATCAGAATTGTAGCATGCTATTTTGCACCATAAGTTTCAAAAATCTACAAAAGTAGAGGGCTTGACCACAAATATCCTTTTGTAGCATTAAAGGCAGATATTGCAACATATTCTCAGCTAGGTGAAGTCATTATAGTGGGTGATTTCAATGCTAGGACTGCAAGTGAGCAAGCTAGCATTCCTTGTTGTGAAGAAGACTACGACCCTATCTGGCTTACAAAAGAGAGTAATCATCAATGGGAAAAAAATTCAGAGGACAAGGGTTGCAATTGCTTTGGTGAACAATTGCTTACTCTATGTGGGGCTTTCGATTTAGTCATTTGTAATGGCTTGACTAGATGGGAAAATTCTGGTAATTTCACTTGCAATACTTACAATGGAGCAAGTGTAGTAGACTATGTAATTTGCTCACATTGTTTGTGTGAGAAAATTGAGGAAGTCTTGATTGGTGATCAGCTTTGGGACTTAAAATCAGGTCACAAGCCAATTTATCTAGGCTTCTCTTGGATTGGAAAGAAGCAGTTAGGGTCAAAAACTCAGTGTGCTCAACAAAATTTTCTGAAGGTCGGAATTATTTTGACTCTAGAAAATTGCAATACATTCAAATTAGCGCTAGAGAGACTCTGCGAGAAGGACAAAATCTCATTTCACGACTTGCATAGTCACAAATTAACACATTTAATTCAAAGCGCACTTGCAGAGTGCAAGAGAGAAAAAAGAAAGAAGTCTGAAAAAAAAATGCTTTCCGGTCAATGCGTGGTTTGACGAGGAATGAAAAAAGGCAAGCAGAATGTGGAAATAGTCAAACAAGGATGACATAAAGCTCAAAGATTACAAGCAGATATTAAGAAAGAAAAAGGTTGACTTCATGGTTTCGAGGAGAGAAGAACTAATCTTCCTCAGAAAAAAGAACCCCAAACTATTTTAGAAGGAACTCCAACAGAGAAAGATGCAAACTGAAAACAATATCACAGCTTCTGAATGGTTTGACTATGCAAGACAATTGTATGAGCAAGATCCCAAGGTTGACCTTCCTCCCTTGGTCAACGCTAATGCAAAACTCTTCACGATGCAAGAGGTAGAGACGGGTATCAAGAAGTTGGGTGTTGGAAAAGCAAAAGACTTGGTTGAGCTCCAGGCAGAGTATCTAAAGTGGGGCTCAAAAATTCTTGCACCTCACATTACAAAAATTTTCAACAACATCATGCATCAGGGGTTCCCCACTGATTGGACAACTAGTTTGGCAATACCTCTTTTCAAAAGTGGCGACGTCAATAACCTCTCCAACTATAGAACCATAATGATAAACCCCTTGTTTGCAAAGTTATTTGGAAGCATGTTAGAGAATAAAATCAGCAAGTGGGCAGAAGAAAGAGATAAACGTGCTAAAGGAAAAGTGGGTTTTAGACCTAAGCATTCCACAGTTGATATGTTATAACTCTAAGGCATATCATTAAGAAAGTTTGGGAGAAAAAGGAAGATGTCTTTTGTTGTTTTGTTGATTTCAGAAAATCCTTTGACACGGTTCCTAGGGATAAGCTTTGGCACAGAATGGAGGAACTTGGGGTTCCCAGGCATTTGAGAGCAGTTGTGCATAGGTTGTACAAAGAGGTGAAAGTCAAAATTAGTACTTTAGCAGGCATTTCTGAAAGTTTTAGAAGCAATATCGGGGTCAAACAAGGTTGTCCATTGTCCACCGTCTCCTACCTACTTTGGGTTATCTATCGAAAAACTTGAAGAGTGGCTAAATTCTCAAGGGGGTGACAGGATACATTTGGGCAAGTTTGTTATAAGGCTTCTTTTGTATGTAGATGACCTTATTTTAATTGCTAATTTTGCTCGTGGTTTGCAAGAGCACTTACTTTCCCTGGAGCATTTTTGTAGAAATGTGGGGATGCAAGTCAATATCAGCAAAACGAAAGTAGTGGTTTTCTCTAACAAGAGAAATCATAACCAGCATAAGTTCTACTTTGAGGGCAACATTCTCGAAGAAATTGCGGGTTATAAATATCTCGGAATTGACTTCAATAGAAATCTAAGCTGGGGTGGATGTAGAAAGAAAAGAACTTTGGGGGGTTGGAAAGCATTGTATGCTCTTCAAAATAGGTGTAGAGAGGCAGAGTTATGTGTTTGGAAAACCACTCTAACTATTTTTGGGCTTCTAGTGATTCTAGTGATTCTCCACGGTCGTGAACTGTGGGCCAACAGTACATCCAACATGCAGTGGAAGCAAATTGAGAAAATTCAGAAGCGTTTTATCACAAACAAATTGAAAATTAAAAGTGCAGTTCCATATGCTATCTTGTTAAGTGAAACAGGGGCGGCTCCTATTGAAGCAATGACTATGATACAGGACATAAGGTATTTAAAAAAAAATGAGCAAATGGAAGAGGGAAGATGGCCTAAGGTTGTGTTTAATGGCATATTGTGCACAAGAAAGAAAACTTGGATACGACAAAATAACAAATGGTTTAGCAAATGGGGCATTTGCTTGAGCATGTGTCCCACAAGCAGTAAAGAGCTAAAAACTTTTGTTATGGATAAGTTTCACAAATGTACTTGGGAAAAAGAGTTAGGGAGAAAAAACAAGTATTATATTGAAGAGTTTAATCCCTTTCATAATCATATCATCAACAAAAAGTGTACATAGGGGCCAATATTTCTTGGAGAGCCAAAATTCTTATCGCACAATTAAAGACCAATTCACATCAACTCCATTGTGAAATAGGGTAGTGGAAAAGGCCAAAAGAAGTGTGGGAGGAAAGAGTATGTAATTTTTACTCTTCCGAAAAAGTGGAAACATAAAGCATTTCATTTTAGAATGCGAGGCCTTCAAAGACAGCAGGAAAAGGTATGCAAAGATATTGGCATCTAACTCCTGGGATATTCTATTCAACAAGAGTTTTGTGGAGAAGCTGAGCAAGGTTGTTGTGAAACTACACAAAAAAAAGACAAAGTACAAAAACCACATAAAGGAGCAATCTATCCCATAGACTATATTTAACCACATACACATTAAAATAATTTCTTCTTTTTCCATAGAAGATAAAAGAGTAACAATAACAATAATCCCTACTGAAAATCACAGTACCGATTGTGATAAGTGGCTATCGGGCAATTCCGAAGTCTGTGTCCTAACATTGAGCATCATTGTGGCCATGCCACTGCTGATCAATACTCCACTCTTATGGAGGAGCCCTGGTTCCATCGTAGTTCCAGTTTCTCCAACAAAACAGATTAGAAGGCAGGTTTTGTTTCAGTGCAGTCTCCGAAGTAGTACTTTCACCGCTACAACTGATCCCTCGTTCTGCCCCCAGGTACGGTCTTCAATCATCTCTACTTTGAAGTTTACTTTCCATTGTAGCGGGTATTAGTGCAAAGGTTCTCCATACCTTCAACTTTCCTGGATTTCACTGAAAGCGAACAAATTATTTCTTTATTTTGTTGGAAGTGTTCCAAGAAACATGGCCTAGAAGTGCACTGCAAAGAGCGGACCTCCTTTGACTTAGTACCAGGTATTATAGTTAACCTTGCCTCCAAAATCAGCTGGAAATTTTACCAGCGTCATCCCTATGAAATTGCTCCCATACAGGTCTTTGAAATTCCTGCCATATAGACGGAGTAGATCACAGTGAGAGTGGAACCATGGTGGACAGCTTATTACACTGTCAATTTCACTAGTGAACCAATGCCCCCATTGGCGTAATTTACAATTTTTCTCCCACTGAACAGGTCACTTTCTATAAACTAATTTAATTATCTGCACTTTCTGAACGCTCCCTTTGATGTATTTTAAGATTTGGAAAATGTTGATTCAATTTAGCAACATCTTTTATGAATGCGTCTCAATAGACTTGATTAATCGAAGGCAGCATGAAGGTGCAGAGTAATGGTTCAATCAATAAGAGAACTAATCGTCATTACCTATTTTCCAGTCAATGGTGACCCTCATTCAGGTACTAATTTACTGAAGATAAGATGCATTACACCTTAATAGAGAGACTGTTAGATTTGCAAATTCCAAATTCAGGTAGTTCTGAATTTCAATTCTATAGAATTTTGTTCTGTTATAGACACACAAATCCAGACAACATTGGGTTTGAGCTATGACGAAGAAGCACCGCCTAAGAAACCGAGTCAAGAGTTGGTTTTGGTTTCTAATTGGGCATATCGGGGCTAGAACGTTGAACCCGGGCTCAACCTTATTAGGGCCTCGTGTTCTGGGGTGATGGTTTTGACATTTGGGGGTTTGTTATACGGGCTACTTTATTGGCTGCCAGATTGCTGAGGCATTTCTGCAAAAGAGGAAGAATTAGAACCATTGGAATTGGTTTATCAAAAATTGTGACTGCAGCATGCCTTGTTGAAGGCTGCCCGCCTAAGCTTACAGGCAATGATTTTTTCTGCAGTGGAACTTCCACATTTCTTGAAGACGTACAATAAATATGAACTTCAGTAGGGAAACTCTGTATAATATATGGCAAGCTTTACAGTAGCTGGATTAATATTTCAGTAGTTTGTCATTAATTTTTTGTTTATACTGCAGGTTGAAAAAGCTATGGAGGCTCTATATCCCCAATTTCAAGAGGTAGATAAGCTGGTAGCTCGCAATACAAGCCGGGTACTAAAAGCTTACAGAAATGCCCAAGTTAGAACTCATGTAGGTATTTGTGTTTGCTTTATGTCAACAGAATAGGTTTATTGACTCAAATTTTTGTTGTTAATATGAAAAGAAAACGGTCGTTAAGGTTTTGATAGGACGCAGTGTGTAAATAACTGTCTATTTGGCAGCATTTCGGCGGTTCTACTGGCTATGGACACAATGAAGCAGGTGGCCGTGAAGCACTTGATAAAGCTTTTGCAGAGATAGTGGGTGCAGAGTCTGCATTAGTTCGTTCACAGGTATGCATAAAATTGAAGCATCCGAGGAAACTTCTGATCAAATAAAATAAAAATAATTTGGCATTTTTCTTCTGCAGTTCTTCTCTGGGACCCATGCAATAGCTTGTGCTCTATATGGTGTCCTAAGACCAGGGGATGAAGTAAGTTGCAGACAATATCTTAATGAGATTATTATTATCTAATTGTCTTCACAAATATCTTGACTCATTCAATGATGATAGAAAGCATATCCTAAGCTAGAAATTGATGGAAACTTCTTACTGAACTGACTTCAAATCTATTAGATCATGTTCTGACATTATTATATTTTAAATATGTTTTACTACTTGCCACCATTATCTATTTTAAAATCTCTCTAACTTGATTTTCAGCTTTTGGCTGTAGCAGGTGCTCCGTATGACACACTCGAAGAAGTCATTGGAATACGAAATACTCCTGGACATGGATCTTTGAAGGAGTTTGGAATTTCATATAGGGAACTGCCGGTAATTAAGTTTTGGGGTATATTCTGTGAGTCCTATCATCAGAAAGGACAGGAAACGGTCATCTTTTCGAAATTGCAGATTGGGTTTCGGCTTCTGTGTTTTCTTTTTGATTTGCAAATCTTTTATACATTTCAGCTCGCAGAGGATGGTGGGATAGATTTGGAAGCACTTGTGACGGCAGTGAAGTCACAAACAAAATGTGCTCTGATACAGCGGTCTTGTGGTTATGCATGGCGGCGAAGCCTAAGCATATCTGATATCAAGAGGGCAATAGAAATTATCAAGGTTTGTCTCTATGCACTGGATTAGCAACTTCGATATTTTTTTACAGGTGTAGCTAATCATTATAGGGAAGTAAATGGGCTTTCTTTATGACTCTGTTCAGGCATGCTGATTTTGACAAGGTATTTCTGGCAGTGTCAGAGTCAGGAATGTGTGATATTGGTCGACAACTGCTATGGTGAATTTGTTGAGAGCACTGAACCAACTGCTGTGGTGGGTAATTATGTTTCTGCTTTCCTCGCCATTTGATTGTAAGGAAGAATGTGGACATTGTTGAGCTGCATATCTACCAATATAGGATGCATAAAGTAGATTTTTTCAATTTTTGTGTAGCTGTTATCATTCACATCAGTCTCTAGAGATAAGCTGACTGTTTAAACATGTTCATTTGGTCTACACCAGGGTGCAGATCTCATTGCAGGAAGTCTGATAAAAAATCCAGGAGGTACTGTTGCACCTTGTGGAGGCTATGTGGCTGGGAAGGAACAATGGGTCAATGCAGCAGCAACTCGTCTTTCAGCCCCAGGCATAGGTGTGGACTCTGGAGCAACCCCGGGTGATGTAATGCGTATGCTCTTTCAGGGCTTATATATATCTCAAATGGTTAGGGAATCAATCAAGGTAGATTTAAGAAACTAACATGTGAAGTTGATGAATATTCAAGCATTCTTAAATTCCACTATTTATGGGGCAGATAATATACCCGCTTTTCTTTGTGGAACAAGGGGAGTCTTCTTGTTGCTGATGTTATGGCAGCACAAGGTTATACAGTGCGGCCTCTCCCTCGAGTGCCTCGTCATGATATTATACAGGTAATTCTCAGTTTCCTGCTTCATGCATTTAGGAGTTTTGTAACAAAACTTTTTTGCCATTCATCTTGACTTTAAGGTATGATCCAGGCAGTTCAGTTGGGAAGCCGTGAATGCCTCTTGGCATTCTGTGGGGCTGTCCAAAGATGTTCTCCTGTGGGATCCTACATCAAGCCTGTAGCTGGTTTAACCCCTGGATATGCGTCAGAGGTGCACTCATTTATACCAGAAATTAGTTTTTCAGGAATTTGAGGGTGTGAAAGCTGCAATACCTCAGTATTTTAGCTCTACTGCATTTTTTCAGGTAGTCTTTGCAGATGGCACATTCATAGATGGAAGTACAAGTGAGCTCTCGTGTGATGGGCCTTTGAGGGGTCCATTTTCAGTCTTTTGCCAGGTTTGAATTATATCTTCTCTTCCTTCAGACACAATGTCTTAATACTGGCTTAAATTTCCTACTAGTTTCATTTCTATATGAAGAAAACTTTCTCCATTCATCTGGTCTTCTTTGACAATCTCTGCAGGGATGTTCTCACTGGACACAATGGGCATTGGTTCTAGAAGAGGTTTTGAAATCAATTTAAATGTAGAGAGCTATGGGATTTCTAGGTGCATTCAACTTGGACATAAACAAGAAAATGCATGCCTCACAAAAGCCACCAAAGTTTGACATGAGGGTTGGAGCTACTGCTGATATCTCAAATAGCCTGTAACGGCTAGAGATAGGATTGACCTAGTCAAGAATCCAAACCCCTTTTATGAAATTTGATCTTGGGAAAAGGTCTAAACATTATTTTTAGGAAGTCTAAAAAAGCATCTTTCCAAATACTTGTGTTCACCTAAATCTTTAACGTTCTCTGTTGTGATTTCCAACATAGGATCAATTAAATATTCTGATAAGTTCCAGCTTCCTTGGTTTCTTTTTTGGCATTTCATTTTCATTTGATTTCAATTTACAGGCATCAGCTTACTCATCAATATATGTTTAATATAAAATGTAAATTGATCTTGTGTGAGAATTGGAAATTTCAAAACATTGCTGTAGAAAGGGCTAGAACTAAAAATTCTTCTTGTACCTGTGACAATCTCCTTGTCAAAATACAACGGTGGACACATGATAAGGTGAAAACAATCTATAATTTTGTTGATAAGTCTGGTTACACTGCCAGAATCATTCAGAATTAACAGTCACGTGGCGTTAGGTGTGAAGTATCTTGTGCTTACAACTGTGGTTTTGCTTCCTTTATTTTGCATAACATGATTATTACCTTGGCTTATAGACAGCCACACTCATCAACCTCAGGGAAAGCTGGTTTTAAACAGCTATTTCTTTGTATAAAACATCAAAGAATGTAGCTTTAACTATGTGTGATTATTTAATGCCACAGCCAAGGGCCTTTGCTGTCCTTTGTTAATTTTCAGACCATGGTAAGCAGATTCTGCCCTTATAACGATTGACCTAAATACGAGGTAACTGAAAATTTAAAAGCTTTGATTGAAATAGAAATCTAATTATGCTAATCTACAAACATACATGCTGAAAATTTGAACAGCAAATACCAGATCTTATCTCTTGACCACATCTATTTTCTACCGAATGTACTGCAATAGCTCGAGACTAAAACTTTCTAACCAACACAGTGGTGCACCCTGCATCTCCTTTATAGAATAGGAAGAAGAGGGAATATACAATGTATCTAGTCAACCATTGATGTGCCCTAGGTCATAGCATCAAAACCGTAACCCTAAACCCCTTGAGCAGTGTGTCCTCATGCATGCAAGCTGCTGCTAAGGATAGTTTTTCCAGCTGAATATGACAGAGTCAATGTGTGCATGCACTGAAATCTCAAACTGAAGATCAAATTGCTGCATCGTCTCCTTGGGATCTGAGCCCCTCCTAGAATAGGCAAACTTCTCATGCAAGCTGTATGTTCTAAATCAGAAAACTGCACCTAAACTAGAATCCAACAGATCTAAAATTGAACTGAATTGAGTCTGAACTAAAGAATGGACTAGAGATTGAACTAGAGATTTACACATGCATGCGTACCCTCCTAACTCATCCTTGCGTAACTGCATCAATCCTCCACTTTTTCTTCTGCACCCTCAAATTGCCAAAGCATTGATTGGACTGTCATGAGTGCACCCTCACACCCTGTACCTGCTGACTGAGTCTGCCCTGGTACTGTGAAGAAGATTGATTGAGTTACCACAGATAAAAACGTCTTAACATTCTGTCTTAGCCAGGAAAGTGTTCTCCACGAAGCCCAATCTCTCCCTTAGCATCTGAAACTTCTCCCATTTCAGGGGCTTAGCGAAGATATCCACTACTGATTGTTCTGTCTGAATATACTCTAGAGCCGCTGCTTCCTTTTGAACCCATCCCAGAGTTAGTGGTACCTGATGTCAATGTGCTTGGAATGGTCACATATTAGTCGACTCTCAGAGAATCTGATACAATTATGACTGTCATAGCAGACCATAGAAAGCTATCAGCTCTGCAATCAACTTGCAAATCCAAATGGCTTCACAAGTAGCAATGCTGGCTGCCATGTACTTGGTCTCTGCTGCAGTCAGTGCTAGTTATGTCTGCTTCCTGCTAAACCAATGTATCACTCCTGGACCCACATTGAAACAACAACATGAGGTATTATTCTTGTCCTTTGCATCCTTGCTTACTCATAATTAACAAACCCATGTAGCATCATCTCACTATCCCCTGCATGTCTCAGACCATAATGTATTGTGCCCTTCAAGCATTGGGGCACATGTTTTACAATTACCTAGTGAATCTTCCTTGGTTCAACCATATATTGACTCAAAGTGTTCATTGCGAAACTTATATCAGCAATGATAAAAACCAAATACATCAAAGTGTAGAAATTATACAACAAGCATGTATATCATGGATTCAATCTGATCTAACAATGTACTAAATTTAAATATTGAATCACTTCTACAAATCTTTTGCGGAATTAAAAACACAATCGCCAATCACTTGAAGCAAAGAAGAATAAAATCAAAGCACAACACAGATAATTTCCCGGGGAAATCTTGTTGCTCAAAACCCCACTATATTCTATTGTATATTCAGCATGGATCATAAAACGATTACATACGACTCTTCTCACAAGAGCCCTCCTGTACTCAGCTAATTGTCTCACACTGTCATACATAAAACTAACCAATACTTAGCCAATTTACTGCCTCCAGACAACCTGTCTGCCTTGCGCAATCCCTGATGAATACAATCCCTAAAGAATAGGAATTTTGGCCTTCTTTGACTGCGCAAGTATCATGGGCACTCCAATGGGTGTTTGGTTACATGGGTGCAACCCAATAATCCTGCCACTGATAGGCAACTTCCCTTTCACCTAGATCTCAATTGGGTCTCCACTGGATCTGACATGCATGCAACTAATAATAGTAAATCCTCAGTTGCATGTGAGATCACTGATTGTGAATTAATTAATATTTAATTCACTTGATCTGTCACTAGTGTATCAAACAGTTACAACTAGCACAATTGAGTTTAACTCACTTCACTGAGTTGTTGGGAATCACGATTGTCGTTAGACAAAACCCGCAGGTGTTAGTCAACGATCGCATCGCCAGAGATAAGGATCCATGAGAGGCAGTTAGTCCATGTCACGAAACACGCGAGGAGCATTGGTTTATCCAATGTCAAACAATCTCCCCCCCAACACAAGCCGAGTGTGTATCAAACTCATGACCTTCCTCTGATACCACTTTTTGGGAATCACGATTGTCGTTAGACCAAAACCTGCAAGTGTTAGTCAACGATCGCATCGCTAGAGATAAGGATCCATGAGAGACGGTTAGTCCATGTCATGAAACACACGGGGAGCGTTGGTTTGTCCAATGTTCAACATGAGTTAAACTGATTACAACCTGCATTAACTAATACACCACTGCACTTCGAACTCTGTTACAACTATAATTATTCTACATGCCTCACCAACTATCTCTAACTTGAAATTCATGAGCTAACTGAGTTTATCACTCTCAGTTAACTATTACAAGTTATTTTGAGACTAGATTACATTTTATTGTCCATCTTAATTAAGGGATAACTAAAATAGACATGCACCAAATTTAGCACATGTGGGCCCCACCCTAGTGTAGGTGCTTAATGCACTAGGCATGGGTGTTGAATTTTTCTTGTTGAATTTCAACACTCCCTCTCAACAAGAAAGAGATTATCCTTCACTTCGATCTTGCCTCTATGGTATTCGAATTTTCTCCTGGTGAGCGCCTTCGTCAGAATATTTGCATCCTGATCTTTCGTGGGAATGTATTGAAGCAACATTATTCTTCTCTGCACACAATCTTTGAGATGATGATACCGAATATCTATGTGCTTGGACCTATCATGAAACACAAGATTAATCGAGAGTTTAATGCAACTCTGATTATCACAATGAATCACCATTGGATCCATCTGAGAACCAAACAAACCAACCAAGATCTTTCTCATCTAGATAACCTCACATGCAGCTTGACTTGCTTCCATGTACTCTGCTTCCACTGAACTGAGTGCCACAGATAGTTGTTTCCTGCTGTACCAGGAAACTGTTGTCGATCCTATGCTGAAGATCCCTCTTGATGTGCTCGTTCTGTCTGATGGACTGCTCGCCCAATATGCATCCGTGAAGCCTTGAAGTTTCACTCCCTCTGTCCGTCTGTACGATATACCATACTCTGATGTGCCCCTCAGGTATCTCAAGACATGCTTCCCCACCTTCCAAAAGAGCTTGGTAGGCTTAACCATAGCTTGACTCAATTGGTTAACTGCGTAGCAAATGTTTGGTCTGGTGTTCACTAGATACATCAGTGAACCAACTAACTGTCTGTAGACAGTAGTATTCACTACCTCTCCAGAAGTAGCATCCTCTTTACTCCAATTTCCTGGAAGAGGAGTATCCATGGGTTTGCAGCTCTCCATGTGAAACTTACCTAGTATCTCCTTTGCATACTTGCCTTGAGACACAAAAATTTCACCATCCCGCTGCCATATTTCCAATCCAAGGAAATAATGAAGGATTCCCATGTCCTTCATTTCGAACTCCCTCGCAAGATCCTTCTTACATGAGTGTATCAATTGCTCATCACCAGTCAAAATTAGATCATCAACATAAAGAACAATAATCAATAGCTTACCCTCAACTACAATCTGGTACAGGGTTGCATCTGTTTCACTTTTGGTGAAGCTCAGTCCGGTGAAATAGATGTCTATCCGAGTGTACCAAGCACAAGGTGCTTGCTTTAACCCATACAATGCTCTCTTGAGTCGGCACACATGCGACTCACTGTTGAAGATCTCGAAACCTTCATGCTGCTCTATGTACACTTCTTCTTCAATGATCCCATTGAGAAACACAGTTTTCACATCCATGTGATGAATGCGTCAGCCCATCCGCACTGAGAGTGCAAGGATGGATCTAATAGAAGAGTACCTTGCAATAGGTGCAAAAGTATCATCATAATTGATCCCCTCGATCTGTGAGAATCCCTGAGCCACAAATCTGGCCTTGTATTTCTCCACACTCCCATTAACAGCGTGGTTTACCTTGTAGATCCATCTCGATCCAACCACTGATTTGTCAACTGGTCTTGGGAAAATCTCCCATGCACTGTTCTTGACAATGGAGTCATACTCCTCCACTATTGCATCAACCCAAGTTGGTCGCTGCACTGCTTCCTGAAAGGAAGATGGTTCAGTCACAATACATTTTCTCATAAGAGCCATGTATCCAGTAAATCGGTCAGGAGACTCTCTCTGTCTGCGCTGTGAAGTAGGGGCTCCTACATTCTCCGCATCATCAAGTCTCAATCTATCAGCTTTCGTGGTGCGCTTTCTGCCATTTCTGATGGATGGCTTTGCATGAGTGTTTTCCTCCACTCCATGATCCTCCACGTGTGGCTGATCCACATCTTGAGGCTAATCCTTGGGAATCAACAGTTCCTCCTCTGCATGCAAGTCCAACTCCCTTTCAAGGGACAACCGCATGGCTTTCTCCTCATCAAATTTTATATCTCGTCGCACAACAATCATTCTACTGTTTGGAAAATACACTCGATAATTATGGGGTGTTTCAGTGTACCCCACAAAAATCCCGATCTCAGCTGTCGGTTCCAGCTTCTTCCTGGCGTCCTTGGTCACATGCACATAAACAGATGAGTCAAAAATCTTAAAGTGTGAAACATTAGGTTTCTTACCAGTGAAAGCCTCTTTAGGTGTACTCATGCCAAGAATCCTATAAGGACAACGGTTCTGCACAAATACCGCAGTGTTGCATGTTTCCACCCACAAATGCATCGGTAGGCCTTGATCATGCAACATCACTCTTGTTGCACCCACGATCATTCTGTTCTTTTTTTCCGTGACCCCATTCTGATGTGGGTTATGAGGCGCTATCAGTTCTCTTCAAATTCCTTCTTTGTTGCAGAAGTTCTTGAATTCGTTTGAGATGTATTCTCCACCATTATCGCTCCTAAGATCCTGCACTTGCTTCCTCGACTCTTTCTCCACCAGTTCCTTAAACTCAAGAAACTTAGAGAATGTCTGATCTTTCTTCTGCATGAAGAAGATCCAACACTTACGAGAAAATTCATCAACAAATATTACATAGTACTTATGTTTTGCTGTCGAAGCAACAAAGAATGGTCCACTCATGTCTGTGTGAACTCTCTCAAGGATCCCCAAAGCTCAGTTCTCCTTCTCATGAAAGGTGGCCTTTACATATTTTCTCATAGTACATCCCTTGCATGTGTCTCACTGTGCAAGTGTACCCCTGAGAAGACCAGTAGAAATCTGTTGCATGACTTTCAAGGCTCCATGGTGAAGATGGCCCAATCTCCTGTGCCATAATTCACCCTTATCTTGGGCCACCACTTTTTCTGCCTTCCCCATCATTGTTGCGCAACCATTTACCTCCAAATTGTAGAGATTCTTAACTCGAATCTCTATCCTCTTGGCTTGTCCTGTTGTTTTGTGTCGCAGGAAATTTTTCTTTCACTAAAAACAACATCATAGCCTCTATCCTCCAATATTGCGACTGAGACTAAATTTTTCTTCAAACCTAATACATGCATTACATCTTTTTATTGAAAGGGTTTACTTGACTGCCCCTGGAAGGTAATGATACCAATCCAGGTAGCACTGTACCGCTCGTCATCACCCATTTCAATACGCATCTGGAGATCCTTCTCCTCCAAGCTACTGAAAAGTTCCTTGTCTCACGTCATGTGAAAGGAAACGCCACTATCCAAATACCACACAGATCCCAATGCACTTGACACCATGCATGCTATCAATGAGAAGTCAAGATCAAATTGCGAGGCCAAAGCCTCACTCTCTGAAGATCCTCCAACCTTCTTGTTCTTCTTCTTTTGTGGACAGTTAGTAGCAAAATGCCCATGCTCGTGATAGTGAAAACACTTCACCTTGGACATGTCATGCTTCTTTCCATTTTTGGACTCGGACTTGGAATGGAATTTCTTCCCCTTCCCCTTTTTCGCCTTAGCAGCCAAAGCACAATCTTCTTCATCTTCATTCTTAGATGAAGATCCATCTCTAGTGTTTCGTCTGAACTCCTCCTGTACCAAATCTGACCACAGTTGTTCCCAATCTGGCAATTTTTCCCTTCCATTGACAGAGTCTTGATAACTGTGCCAACTCTTGGGAATTCCTAGGAGAGCCAAGCTCACCAAATCATCATCAACGACAGTTATACCAATGCTCCCAGTTCATCCCGACATTGGAAAATCTTTGTTAGATATTTTGGTATGGAGTCGTTTTTCTCCATCTTGGTCTTCTTGAGTTTATCTTTGAGCACCAATTTCCTATGGTCGTTGATGCTCTGGAATAGATCTGTCAAAGCTTTCCACATTTCATATGGTGTGGCTTTCCCATGGAGGCTTGAGACAATGTGATCTCGTACTCCCTTCAATAGGATCTTCCTCGCCTTTGCCACTTTATTTTTCCATGCATCAAGATTTGCAGCATCTGTCACAGCGGGTTTAGGAACATCATTGTCAATGAATTCCTTCAAGCCATTGTCTTCGAGTACTGCCTCCATCTTGTCCTTCCAAGCAATATATTTTGAGCTTCCCTTGAGTGCATACTCCATCCTCAAGCCATTGAAAGCTATTTCGATCCTGAATCAACTATAGCACAAAGAAAGACTTTCTGCAAATTCAAATTCTATCCAATCACAAACTCAGCTCCTCCTTCACAATTGTGATTTCCTGTGCTCTAATACCATGTAGCAATTATACAACAAGCATGTATATCATGGATGCAATTAACAATGTACTAAATTTAAATACTGAATCACTTCTACAAATCTTCTGCGGAATTAAAAACACAATTGCCAATCACATGAAGCAAAGAAGAATAAAATCAACCCACAACACAGATAATTTCCCGGGAAAAGCTTGCTGCTTAAAACCCCACTATTTTCTATTGTATATTCAGCATGGATCATGAAACAATTACATACAACTCTTCTCACAAGACCCTCCTATACTCAGCTAATTGTCTTACACTGTCATACATAAAACTGACCAATACTTAGCCAATTTATTGCCTCCAGATACCCTGCCTTGCTTGCATAATCCCTAATGAATGCAATCACTAAAGAATAGGAATTTTGGCCTTCCTTGACTATGAAAGTATTATGGGAACTCCAATGGATGTTTGGTTGCATGGGTGCAACCCAATAATCCTACAACTGATAGTCAACTTCCCTTTCACCGAGATCTCAACTGAGTCTCCACTGGATCTGACATGCATGCAACTAATAATAGTAAATCCTTAGTTGCATGTGAGATCACTGACTGTGAATTGATTAATATTTAATTCACTTGCTCTTTCACTTGTGTATCAATTAGTTACAACTAGCACAACTGAGTTTAACTCACTTAATTTAGTTAAACTGATTACAACCTTCATTAACTAATGCACCACTGCACTTCGAACTCTGTTACAAGTAGAATTACTCTGGATGCCTCACCAACTACCTCTAACTCAAAATTCATGAGCTAACTGAGTTTATCACTCTCAACTAACTATTACAAGTTATTTTGAGACTATATTACATTTTAATGTCCATCTTAATTAAGGGATAACTAAAATATACATGCACCAAATTTAGCACATGTGGCCCCCACCCTAGTGTAGGTGCTTAATGCACTAGGCGTGGGTGCTAAAATTTTCTTGTTGAATTTCAACACAAAGATCCAATTAGTTGTCTATATAGGAAAGAATCTACCAAATATGAATCTAATTTAGCATGCATCTTTAGATTTGGTACCATGGGAATGACCAAGGGTTTCTAATCCATCATCCGAAATTTCTTTATAGAATGTCAACCGTGTACTTTCCCTGGCTAATGAAAACCTCATTTGTACCCTGCTACACCTAAACACAAGCAAATCAGATCTATCAGATAAATAATAAAGATTGGAATTTGCTACAGAGGCTTTGGCGAAATCACAAACCTAATAGGTTCTCATCAATCTTGGAGTCCAATGCATGCAGTGCTTGCTTTAGTGCGTGAAAGACTTTCTTCAACTTGTGTCTCTTGCCCATGCACCTCGAACCCTCTTGCTTGCTTAATGTATACTTCTTCCCAATCACACCTTTGAGGAAGGTTGTCTTTACATCCATCTGATATTACTTACAATCAGAAACTGATGCTAAAGACATAATAGTCTTGATAGGAATATCCCTAGCAAGTTTAGCAAAGGTCCCTTCATTGTCAATTACCATTTTCTTGTAGAATCCTCTCACTATGAATCGAGCCTTATATTCTCTAATGATTCCAGCAACTACATGCTTCACTTTGTGCAATCATATGGAATCAACAAGGGATTTCCCCTTTGGTTGAAGAACAATATCGCCCACAATCACATGGAATCAATAATTGATTTCCTCTCTGGTCGAAGAGCTATCTCCTACACATCTTTTTTCATGATGGAGTTGTATTCCACCATGGCATCTTGTCATACATGCTACCTTGTCATAATTGAAGTGCTCTACATCAATTATGGAAAACATTCATGCAATGTAATTGGGAAATTTCTTATGAGGATGACTTACAAATAAAAAAGTCTTTGGAGCACCAACCTGCTTCTATGCTTCTTGCAGTGTCTTTGTATCTGTACTGGAACCTATGTTTGACCTAAAATCTAAACTCCTTGACTTGATGATTAACACGTGGGGAAACATGTTTTGTTCCCTCCTAAATCACTACTGGAAGCTCCTAGGACCTGAAAGACCATGCATCCGTCAACCTTCACATCCTAGTTTACTATCCTCTTTTGAGATCGAGTGTAGATCTTGTAAGCCTTAGAAGATTCAATGTATTCAACTTGAATAATGAATACCCTTCAAATTGGAGGGCTCAAGCTTCGTTCTCTTCTCTTCTATAACATGAATGTAAACTGGACTCCCAAACACTCTGAAATGAGAAACATTAGGTTTCTCCCACTTTGTAAAAATTTCCTTGCGAGTCTTGTCCCTCGAGACTCTGTGAGGTCACCTGTTTAGTATGTGCACTGTTGTACAACATACCTGTGATATTCCCACTTGGCAATAGTACTAAGGGATATCAATCTTGCCCAATTTTGTCTTATTTCATGTTTGCATTTAGGAGATGTGGGTTCAGGGGTCCCATATGAATTTTGGGATTAAGTGGGGGCCCAAACAATAGGAAGGAAGGGAAATATTGTGGCTTTAGTGGAGTGTGGGGGCCACCCCATGGAGAATTATGACCCACATGTGGAATACACTCTCATTGGAGCGAAGTTGGTGGGGGAAAGTTGAGCTGGGCCCACATGGGCATTTTTGGAGACTCTGACAAAAAGAGTAAGAGGCACTCATTTGGGGCATTCATGATCATTTGAGAAAATTTTCTTTGACATAGCATGCTTGAGTTGAAGCGAAGTCTCTAAGTGTTGTTTAGCACACGAGTGTTTTCGAGCAGAAATCTCAACCCTTGCTTCGGTGGACTTCGAGTGCCATCCCATGGAGGGAGTCCTACCTATACCAGTTCGTACCAGCAGTAGGGAGGGCGAGTTTGTGGAGAGGTTCAACAACAACAACATAGGGACTACGCAGTTCTTGGAGGAGGCATGCTTGGAGGTTGAGGAGTGAAGGGAGTGAGGGGCTGAAAATTGAGGTGGAGTCCGGGGAAGTATTGTGGGGGCTTTTCCAGTATTTTGGTGGAGAAAAAAACGTAGCATTTGCTAGAGGTTACATCTTCTACTTTTGGAGAGGGTCAAGATTTGGGGGTCAATTTTGGAGCGTCAAAACTAGGACAAACCCTTTCTGGGTTTTCCTAGGTTTATTGAGGAGAAGCCAATATTAATTTGGCATAATTTTCTGGGCAGATTTGAGGAGTGAAACAGGGATCCCAACTCAGCCATCTAGAGGAGCCAGGGGAAAATTGGGCCGAAATTCCAAGGTCAAGATTTGGCTAATTCCTTCGTGGGTTTTTGTGGGTTATTGGTGGAGAGCCCGGGGTTAATTTCTCAGAATTTTTTGAGAATCCGAGGAGGCCCTAACAACAGTTCTTTGCAACCAGTAGCATATTTTTTGGGCAGTCCAATGCAGTGCCAGGAGAGAGCAACAACAGATCATAGAGGGATTTCATATCTTCCATTTGGGCTTTGCTAGCTTGCTTTGTGCAAGCCTAGGTGCACTCTTTCCATCACCACATTGTACCCTCTTATTCATTAATAAAATGGCTCAAATCAACGCAGTTCATGGAGATTTTTGGTTATTAAATGTGATGTAAATTTTTGTATCTGTTTCTACTATGTTTGCTTTGTTTAGCATTGTATATTTTCATTACGAATATTACAATACCTCTACCCAAAGAAACCTTGGAAAATATAATTAATGGGCTATAGGCTTCGTAGTGTCTACTCTAGACTTGTTCTTTATTTTTGCAACACCATTATGTTGTGGGTTGTAAGGCACTATAAACTCCCTCTTGATTGTCGCTTTTCTTAAAAAGGAAGAATCAAATTCATTGGGGGTATACTCCCATCCATTATATAATCCTAGCACCTTGATCTTCCTACTTGTATGGTTCTAAATAAAAGCTTTGTACTCTTAGAACTTGTTAAATACCTTAAATGAAGTTAATGATATTATTCTATAGATATTTGAGTGAATAAGATTAAGATTCCCTCTTGATTTGTGGTCATTGCTAGGGAAAACAACAGTGACATGCTTTTTGAGTTCATATTCCTTGCACAATCCTCTTCTCTCTACTTTGAAATTGGGAAATGCAACCACCATATTTTTTTAAGAGACAAAGACCCATAGTTCAGGTGTCTGGATATTATGTGCCAAATTTCACATAGATTGTTACTACTAGCAATCTATAAGGGTTGCCCTCTTTAACTCCTTTGGCCAAAACTCGACCAGGATCAGGGCTACGCCTTCTGACGATCACTTCTTGATCATCAAAATCATCCTTGTACTTCAAATCTTTTAGACAATAAATTGAAAGTAGATTTTTAGTCATGTCAAGATCATACAATGCCTTGTGTATCTCCATAACTTTTCCCACTAGCATGTGGAACGAGATAGAATCCAACCTGGTCACTAGGTACTTGCCATCATTACCAAGGTCCACTTGCATGTTGGTATCTTGTTCCTTTAACCTAAAGAAGGCTGATATGTTGTCTTGAGGTCCATTGTCAACATACCACTCATCACCTAGCATTGTGATGGTGGAAAGACATGATACCATGGCAAAGGTTGTATGAAATATGGCAATCAACTTGTCAACACATGAAGCTTCTACACTTCCTACAAACTATATCTGTTGTTGCCACTTATTATTCCCTCCTCCTTAGGATACTAAGAAGCATAGTGGCGAGGTTTTATACACCAAATTTATCGGATCTAAACTGGAAAATCCTCTAAATCGGGAACCAGTGGGAACAAGATTGGAATTGGTTAGAACCAGACTAGAACTAGTAAAAAAACTAGACCAAAAACTCGGCCGACCAAAAACACAATTCAAATTTTAAAGAAAAACATATATATTCATGGACATCCATATGAATCCACACCATTTATATACAAATAAGAAAACATTCTCATTTATATAACATGTAAGGTGCATATAACCAAAATAGCATCAAGTGCAATCCATCTCTAAATAAAAAATACACCAATAAGCAAGTTCTAGATGACCTCTTAGCATCCAAAAAAAAAAATATGCTACAACAAATACCTACATATCATCAAAATCATTGCCTATATTGGTATCTTCGTCATCAATACACCCTCTAAGCATTAAAATAAGATAGAGAAAACATAGCATGCTAAATCAAGATTTTGTTTGAGTGATGGGCACATTTTTAATAGGGTCATGATAGATGAGTTCGACAACCAATGCCACTAACATCAAGGTATATTGAGGGCTTTGGTGCTCTTGATTAAATAATAGTTCCATACCCTTGTACATGACGAAATCCAATGGAAACGTTGCAATTCCCCAAATTCCGAAATCTTGAAAAATTCTTTCGGTAATAATCACATTACAATGAACAACACTGGTTGGTTCGAAACGCGTCGACTTTGTTCATTGTAATGTGATTATTACCGAAAGATTTCTTCATAATTTATCGATGAACCACAGAAGCCAGAAATCTATTAATTTTGAAAAATTGTTAAGTTTGTTGGATTTTTGAGTGAAATCTAAAATTCGACTTTCTCCATATAAAATCCAATGAGGTCGAAACCACTCTTAAACATTTCGAGTCATTTCATTGTAATGTTAAAAATTTAAGTAAAAATATGAAAATAAAAGATAAAGAAGAATACCACTTTTACATTACCATGAATTGCATAGCAATAGTAAGACTACAGGGTTGAATATTAGTCATCTCCACTCAAAAATTATTGTTTTTTTTAAATTGTTTTGAAACATTTTTAGTCACATTGTACAAAAATGTCTGGTTCGGTACGACTAGTGGCAACTTGGAAGTTGCAGGTAATTTATGGGGTCGAGCTAATCTTTCTTTCTTAAGGAGGCTGAATCTATGCCAAGGCCACATATGAAAGCCAAATTTCTAGTACAGAGATATAATTTTAGAAGTCGAGTTTGGTGTGTGGCCAAATTAGTTCTTACAGGGGCTGAATTAACTCTAGCTCAGGTCGAGTGATCTCAGAAACCCTAGCGCGATTTTTTCTTGACAAATCAAAAATCATTGTTTGAATTGCAGAGTTCATCCTCCAACCTCCTTTTTCTGTTTGCATCACCATAACGCGTAGTCCGAGCAAGTGATCAGTAAAGGCCGAGTGTCCTCCATTGCAGAAATGGGGCGTGGGGTCAACAGTCCTGAGGATTGGCAAATGGCAGAGTAGAAAGAATGTCCTCTCTATGGGCCAAGTGATTGAATTATGGGCATGGTGGAATTGCATCTACTATACAGACCGTGACAACGAATTGATGCGACGAGTTAGTGGTTCGTTCGAGTAGTGGAGGAAGAACTGCCTTCGATATGCACTGACGACGACAAAACCGTGCCGTCTCAATATCCCATTGAAGTTGATTTCTTTTTGTAGCAGAGGCGGCTAAACAACGAAATTGATTAGCACTAGAACTGGAACCAGGCCAAATTAGTGGGGAATCAACGTATTTAATTAGTGGCGACAGACCATATTCGTGGAATGGTGAGTTCATACCGAACAAGTCAACTGTTGGAAGTCGAGAAACCACGAGTTCATACCGAACAAGTCAATTGTTGGTTACTCTTGTGCGTTAAGATAATGTTGTTCTGAAGCGAGTTCGATTGGTGCTTTTATTGTATGCCAAGTTGACCCATGGTTGCAAGGTAGATGGCGCTATAGATTTTATAATTTGTTCTCCAATTCGCGGAAAATAATTCTTGCCTCTTTGTAACATAGTTAGCTTCAACAACGGTTGCAAAGATTGGAAATCCATTAGTGTATGTGCTAGTCCCCTTAATTTCTTCTCCATCGCGTGCACAATCAATAAGATCATTCAAGAGAACGACTTCTTTGTATCTTGGGAGCCCACCAATAGACACAATGCCTTGACTTTCTTGAAGTGATAAATTTTTATAGTCCCTATATATTGTCTCTTTAATGTTAACTGTAAATGGCCCCTTCGATTCGCATTTAGGACAACAACCTACTGTAACTTCAGAATATGTGTTTTGAAAGAAAGGTCCTAGCACAATGGCACATTTATTATTGTCATATTTGGCTGGTTGCAAACAAGGAAAACTCTAGTCCTCCTAGTTACCACCCTTCCAATTCGAATTACAATATTCAAATGCACTTGCCTTATATTATGTATCTGATCATAAATTGGCAGATTTAGATTTGATCATGAGTGTTTCTTCTTCCATCACTTCAAGCACAAATTTGGGAGTGTCAGCTAGCCAAATCGAAATATTTGGACGTGTAAAGATGAACTACTTATAATCAATATCCAAGCTACAATTGTGAGTAGCAAAAGTTCGAGGTTAAAATTGGTGGACGAAGTTCGAGTTATTGCGAATAATGGAGTTTTATCAAGCGATCAACACTCAATACATCAATACGTAGGTTGGTCCCTTAACAACAATGATTTTACGGAGAAAATTGGAATGCATAACAACAAACCCTTCTCAAAGGGAGTCCATGCTGCTTTCCAGACCAAACAATTGAGGAATCTATAGAAAGAAAAGGAAGTGGGAAATTCATTGTTCGTACTGGGGTCAAATTTGAAGTTTATGAAGACGGGGGATGCCCTCTCTAAATTGGAGGAGTTTGACACATATTTGACCAAGGTAGAGCAATATGATTGGAGGATATTGAGTTGGGCCTTGAAGCCATCAATGCTTGCCTTTACCCAACACAGGTTTATGGAACACCCTTTTAAGGAGGTAGGACTTGCAATTGCTTCTTGCCTTAGTGAGATCATAAAGATAATTGCTCATGTTCCCCCTGTTCTATAGCTAATGGTGGAAAGTTTTTAGGGGTTGCATGTGTTGATTTTTGGGTAGCCGCATGAGTTATTTACCATATACACAAGTTAAAAGAAAGAAAAAATAAATTTTAAATTAAAAAAAAGGAAATTAATTTTAATTTGCATGGGCACCCTAAAATCACTATAAAAGACACTTGAACTTCTCATTTTCATACACACTCATCACTCACATTTCTCTCTCTCTTTCTCTCACGTGGGAAGTTATTTAAGGAAGAGGTCGAAGTTTCTAAGGAGTTGAATTTCTAAGATAGTCAACGTTTGACTGGTTGAATTTTCTGAGTGTAATTACTAATGATGTTTTAGAGTGTGTTAAAGTAATATCATATGCCACCCGAAGGGATCACATCTTGCTGGCTTATTAGTAGAGCCTAACCTCGAGGGCGTCGAGGAGAATTGACCATGTGACCTCATTAGCAAGGTGCTTTAGTGACAGGAAATTGACCAATTGAGCCTGTTAGAGTCAGTTTATCAGTGATCAATGTTGAGATTGCAACAAGATGATGAACTTAGTGGAAAGGAGTCGCCTTCACTAAGTGGGCCCGCAGGCTATTTTTGGTGCAAAGTCTATTTTTAGACTATGTCTATTTTTAGACATATGGATCATGTTCTATGAGTTGCAGGATGCTATTTGTGGATGGTTGGTATAGTCGGAAAAAATAGATGGACTTCTATTTTTAGACATACTTAGTGCTGAATCTATTTTTAGATTGCCAAATTAAAATAGATATGTCGAATATTATTAGCTTCAATATTTTAGACTCTAAACATTATCTTATTCTCTGGAGCACTTGCTGCGCGTATGTAAGTAATAAGATTTACGAAGGAATTATGCTATTCCCAGGGTTTACGCTATTCCCAGGGTTATGTGGACCTATTGCATGGATACTTTAGTTAGAACTCATGTGACAAAGTTTGGTGGAGTTGATTGAGGAAGTTAGTGGAGTTGTATTCAGTTTAACTAATCTAAACATAGTTGAGCTATTTGTATTCAGTTTAATTGATTGATACAATTAGTGAGAGTGGTGTGAATTAATTATTAATTAATTCACTAATTATAAACTCATTAATCAACTAAAGAATGCATCA
This sequence comes from Pinus albicaulis, assembly GCA_034641835.2. Classification (NCBI taxonomy): domain Eukaryota; kingdom Viridiplantae; phylum Streptophyta; class Pinopsida; order Pinales; family Pinaceae; genus Pinus; species Pinus albicaulis. The sequence continues at coordinate 108,067 of JAXQQM020077349.1, read as the reverse complement.
ATTAACTTCAGTGCATGGACAGTTTCAGTGGAGAGCAATACAGAGATAGGTGAAAGAGCAAGTTAACTATCAGTTGTGACTATACTGTTGCTATTTGCAACACACAGATAGGTGGAGAAGCCCATTAGGATTGCGCAGTACAAGCCAGGTGGTTTATCTATTTAATGAAGCCATCCCATAGCATTGATTACGCAATAGAGGCTGGCTATCAAGTGGCAAAATATTGGAGCATGTTTTTTGCTAGATCTAGCTTGATAGTGTGTAGCAATTCGAGGTTGTGCTGAGAGCTTGTGAGGAGCTTTGTACAATTATTTTTACATGATCTCCATGACATATAATATACAGATAGTTGGGGTTTTCAGCTTTAAGCTTTCCCATTAAATACTGTGTTCATATGTGTGATTGTTTGTGGTTTTAATGTGTGTAAGCAATTGATTTTATTTCCGCATGTGATGATCAATGGTAGAAGAGATTCTGTATTATGCATGAAGCTAAAATAGTGTGTGATCAGGAGAATCTCGGTGAATAATATATCATTTATTCAAATTTCTACATGGTATTGGAGCAATATTGATCATTGGAGCAATTGCAAAACATTGAAGCGGTTGAGTTTTTGTGCTGGTGGAATTCGAATTTGCAGCAGTGTTTTCTTGGTGTCAAAGTTGAGATGTCTTTCAACAGATTGCAATTGGAGTATGCCCTTGAGGGCAGCTCGAATTATATTGCATGGAAGGACAGGATGGAGGCGGTGCTGGATGACAATGGGTTGAAGGAGTTCATAGATGCAGAAATTCCAAAGCCTACTTCTAGTGATGCTACCGTACTTGATGCATGGCAAAAGAAGACAAAAAAGTGTCGAAGGATTTTTTTGGAAGGTGTGAAGGATCACATAGTGTCCAGCCTTCATGGGAAAGCTTCTCCATTCTTGATGTGGAAAGCTTTGACAGATTTATTCCAAAGCAAGAGCGACCAGAGGAAGTTGGCGCTCAAGGATAAACTCAGGAACATAAAGATGGAAAAAGGCGACAGTATGCGCAAGTACCTCACGAAGTTCATCCAATGCAGGGATGAGCTGGGAAGTGTGGGGGTGACTGTTGATGATGAGGACTTGGTGAGCTTGGCTCTCCTTGGGCTTTCGAAGAGTTGGAATTCCTATCAGGACTCTGTCAATGGTCGGGAGAAATTGCCAGGATGGGAGCGACTTTGGTCGGATCTTGTGCAAGAGGAGATAAGGCGAAGTCCCAGGGACAGATCTTCATCAAAGAAATCTGATGAAGAGAATTGCGCTTTGGATGCCAAAGCAAAGAAGGGGAAGAGCAAGAAAGCTTCTCAATCCAGTGCGAAAGGCAAGAAGCATGACATGTCCAAGGTGAAGTGCTTTCACTGTCACCAACACGGACATTACGCCACAAATTGTCCACAGAAGAAGAAAAATAAGCAGGCTGTTGGGACTGCAGCTAGAGAGGCCTTAGCCTCGCAGTTTGAGCTGGATTTTTCGCTGATCGCATGCTTGGTCTCAAGTATGATGGGATCTGTGTGGTTTCTTGACAGTGGTGCGTCTTTTCACATGACAGGAGATCGAGATTTGTTTACTGATCTGGATGAGAAAGATCTTGGAGTGCACATCGAGATGGGTGATGATGGTAGATACAGTGCGACTGGTATCGATACCATTTCCTTTGAGAGGGAGTCTGGTAAACCCTTCGTATTAAAGGAAGTGATGCATGTTCCAGGATTGAAGAAGAATCTTATCTCTGTGGCGATGTTAGAAGACAAGGGATATGATGTTGTCTTTAGCGAAGGAAAGGCTTTCCTGCGCAGTAACTGGTGAGACCCGGAGGATAGGGGTTCGAGTTAAGAACCTTTATCAATTGCAGGTAGATGGTTGCGCAGCAATGGCAGGCAAGGCAGAAGGAGTGGTGAGCCGGGATGATGGTGAGTTATGGCACCGGAGATTGGGCCACCTTCACCATGGAGCTTTGAAGATACTGCAGCAGATTTCTACTGGGCTTCCTAAAGGCACTCTTGCGCAGTCAGATCAGTGCAAGGGGTGTACCTTGGGAAAATTTGTCAAAGCCACCTTTCACGAGAAGGATAGTCGCGCCACAATGATCCTTGAGAGAATTCACACAGATGTGTGTGGACCTTTCTCAGCAGCTTCGACAGAAAAGCACATGTATTATGTGATATTTGTTGATGAATTTTCTCGTAAGTGCTGGATCTTCTTCATGCTGAAGAAGAGCGAGACTACTCAAAGTTCTGTGAGTTCAAGGTACTGGTTGAGAAAGAATCGGGGAAGCAGGTGAAGGCTCTTAGGGGTGACAATGGTGGCGAATTCATCTCTGGCGAATTCAAGGAATTTTGCAGTGCAGAAGGAATTCGAAGAGAGCTCATAGCACCTCATAACCCATAGCAGAACGGGGTTGCTGAGCGGAAGAACAAAACGATCGTGGGTGCTGCACGGGCGATGTTGCATGATCAGGGCCTACCCATTCACTTGTGGGCGGAGGCATGCAATACTGCAGTATATGTGCAGAACCGTTGTCCTCACAGGATACTTGGCATGAGTACACTCGAGGAGGCGTTTTCTGGTAAGAGGCCTGATATTTCCCATTTGAGGATTTTTGGTTCACCTATTTACATTCATGTGACGAAGGATGCCAGGAAGAAGCTGGAGCCGACTATAGAGGTTGGGATATTTGTGGGGTACACTGATACGCCCCACAACTATCGTGTGTATTTTCCAGACAGTCGCAAGACTGTTGTGCGATGAGATATCAAATTTCAGGAGGAGAAAGCCATGAAGTGTTCGCTTGAGAGGGAGCCACACTTGCATGCAGATGAGGAGCTATTAGTTCCTAAGGATGAGTCTTAGGATGTGGATCAGCCACAAGATGAGGTTCATGGAGTGGAAGAGACCACTCAGGCAGCGCCAACCATCAGAGGGCGGAAGCGCACTACAGAAGCTGAGCGACTGGCTCAAGATGCAGAGAAGGTTGTAGGAGCACCTACATCATAGCGCAGACAGAGACAGTCACCTGACCGGTATATTGGATACATGGCTCTTATGAGCAAGTGTATCATGACAGAGCCATCCTCTTTCGAGGAAGCTGTGGAGGACCCCGCATGGGTAGATGCCATGGTGGAAGAGTATGATTCGATTGTCAGAAACAGTGCATGGGAGATTGTCCCGAGACCGGAAGGGAAATCAGTGGTGGGTTCGAGATGGATCTACAAAGTGAAGCAGGCAGCTGACGGGAGTGTGGAGAAGTACAAGGCAAGATTTGTTGCCCGAGGCTTTTCACAGATAGAGGGGATTGATTATGAGGAGACCTTTGCACCTGTCGCAAGGTATTCTTCCATACGGACGATTCTTTCTCTCTCAACGCAGATGGGGTGGCACATTCATCAGATGGATGTGAAGACTGCGTTCCTCAACAGAGTCATTGAGGAGGAGGTGTACATAGAGCAGCCTGAAGGTTTTGAGATCTTCAACAGCGAGTCGCATGTGTGCAGACTCAAGAGAGCGTTGTATGGGTTGAAACAAGCACCTTGTGCTTGGTACACACGGATAGATAGTTATTTCACTGGACTTGGATTCTTCAAGAGTGAGGCGAATCTTAACCTATACCAGATTGTGGTGGAGGGTAAGTTGCTGATCATTGTACTTTATGTAGATGATTTGATTTTGACAGGTGATGAACTATTGATACACTCATGCAAGGCTGACCTTGCAAAGGAGTTTGAGATGAAAGACTTGGGCCTCCTTCATTATTTCCTGGGATTGGAAATTTGGCAGCGCAGGGGTGCACTATTTGTTTCTCAGGGTAAGTATGCCCGGGAGATATTGGAGAAGTTCAACATGCATGGATGCAAGCCTGTTGATACTCCTCTTCTTGGTGGATGGAGGAAGGAGGATGCTACTTCAGCGGAGCTAGTGGATGCCACTGTTTATCGACAGTTGGTGGGGTCGCTTATGTATCTGGTCAATACACGACCCGACATATGCTATGCTGTGAACCAGCTTTCACAAGCTATGGTTAAACCAACCAAGCTCTTCTGGAAGGCAGGCAAGCATGTATTGAGATATCTCAGAGGCACATCGAGATATGGATCACGGTACAGACAGTCGGATGAGTTGAGGCGGCATGGCTTCACGGACCGGTATCATCATATCAGAGATTGTGTGTAGCGGAAGATCATGTTACTTTCATACATTCCCACGAAGGATCAGGATGCTGATATCTTGACGAAGGCGCTCACCAGGAGCAAATTCGAATACCACAGGGGCAGGATAGGGGTTGCAGATAATCCTTATCTTGTTGAGAGGGAGTGTTGAGATTGCAACAAGATGATGAGCTTAGTGGAAAGGAGTCACCTTCACTAAGTGGGTCCGCAGGCTGTTTTTGGCGCAAAGTCTATTTTTAGACATATGGATCATGCTCTATGAGTTGCAGGATGCTATTTGTGGATGGTTGGTCAAGTCGGAAAAAATAGATGGACTTCTATTTTTAGACATACTGGGCGGAATCTATTTTTATATTGCCAGTCTAAAAATAGATATGTCGAATATTATTAGCTCTTAATAATATTTGGACTATAAACATTATCTTATTCTCTTGGAGCACTTCAGTTAAGTGCACAGATGTGGCACAGGAGCTGACAGAAGGAATTACGCTATTCCTAGGGGTTATGTGGAGCTATTGCATGGATACTTCAGTTAGAACTCATGTGACAGAGTTTGGTGGAGTTGATTGAGGAAGTTAGTGGAGTTGTATTCAGTTTAACTAATCTAAACATAGTTGAGCTATTTGTATTCAGTTTAACTAATTGATACAATTAGTGAAAGTGGTGTGAATTAATTATTAATTAATTCACTAATTATAAACTCATTAATCAACTAAAGAATGCATCAGTTAACTTCAGTGCATGGACAGTTTCAGTGGAGACCAGTGCAGAAATAGGTGAAAGAGCAGGTTAACTATCAGTTGTGACTATATTGTTGCTATTTGCAACACACAAATAGGTGGAGAAGCCCATGAGGATTGCGCAGTACAAGCCAGGTGGTTTATCTATTTAATGAAGCCATCCCATAGCATTGAAAACGCAATAGAGGCTGGCTATCAAGTGGCAAAAGATTGGAGCATGTGTTTTGCTAGATCTAGCTTGATAGTGTGTAGCAATTCGAGGTTGTGTTGAGAGCTTGTGAGGAGCTTTGTACAATGATTGTTACATGATCTCCATGAAATATAATATACAGATAGTTGGGGTTTTCAGCTTTAAGCTTTCCCATTAAATACTGTGTTCATATGTGTGATTGTTTGTGGTTTTAATGTGTGCATGCAATTGATTTTATTTCCGCATGTGATGATCAATGGTAGAAGAGATTTTGTATTATGCATGAAGCTAAAATAGTGTGTGATTAGGAGAATCTCGGTGAATAATATATCATTTATTCAAATTTCTACAATCAAAGATAACTCTTTTGAGAGTTTTCCATTAGGTCATTACAATTTTTTTTGCTTCTTTAGTTAGTTTTTAGCAATAATTTTGGTCACTAAAAAAGTCTTATCTTGATATGTTGTTCCTTCACATCATTTCATCACCATTTAGAGGTCTAAAGTTAGGTCACTCCATCTCACATAGGTCAAATCTAGGGTCAAAACTGCCCATGGAAACTTTTTTAATTTTTCACTAAAAATAAGGTAGTGAAACCTCCATTTCATTCATAAAAGTCTAGTTGAAGGAGCAAATCAATTTTATCAATTCAAAATAAACTCTGTATATTATAAAAATTCCATATTCTATTGCTGTATTCAAGAAGAAATGCAGAGCTTTGCTGAATAAAGTTATTTTCAAAATTGCATGATGATCAAAGTATTATTCTTCAACAATTCAAAAATTCACCCTTGAAACCATAAGATTTAATCTTATGTGTTATTCCCCACTACCCATTCAACATGTCGCATACCCCTACTTGTCAATCATCCATGTCATATCACATTTACTATCCCCCTACCCCACCATTCATTGAACTCCGACACACGCTAACCACCTCCCATCTCACCTTTCATCCATCGTGCCTCGATAAAATCCAACGGCTCGTACGAGACTTCGACCCCCCCTCATTGTCCGAATTTTAACCCGGGGGGGGGGGGGCGGGGGGTGGGTCCAAAAAAGGTGGTTTCAAAACCCGACCCCACCGCTACGTGTCAAAAATGTGTGATTTCGCACCCCCCCCGCGCATGAAACCACTTACTGCCATTGTACCCCCCCCCGAAATCCCGCTTACCCGCCGGTTGAAACCACTGCTCCACCCGCCATTCATGTCATGCCAACGTGGACTGAGCACTATCCAATCAAATTAATTCTATTCCTTTCATAACCGTTAGCCAATTAATTCAATCCTAACCGTTAGGCTAACATACCCGCGCCCTTTTCAAACAAGAATTAAACCAATTGTCCATAAATTCATCACTTTTTTTTTTAACAAAGTCAGTTGCTATTAATATTAAAAAAAAAGGGGAGATGAAGCTCCAAAGTTACAAGAAGTGAAATATATAAGTAGCAGAGAGAGGTGTGGAAATGATGTCTGCTACCACCCTTTTGCTTCTAACTTTAAAAAAGGACTGAAAAACAGAACATGCATAGGTTCTAATGAATTGAAACAGTAAGAAGATAAATTTGCAAGACATGATTAGTCGATATTTATATGGTGGATCTGGCGAGCGGTGGAGTCTTCAGGATTGGCATCTTCTCCTTGGTTTCTTAAATTTGTAGAGCTGGAGCTCGGGGCAGTATTATTTTCCAACATGTACTTCAAAATTTCAATTGATTCTTGTGCGTGAGCACATTTTTTGGAGAGTTCTTTGAACTGTTCTTGGAGGGAGGTGACCCTCTGGTGGAAGAAACTGAGATCGGCTTCGTGTCTCTCTTCAGCCAGCTTAGCCTGAAAATGAAGCTTATTGTCCATGATCTTCTGATGGGCTCAGATTTGCTCCAGTTCTGCTTGGAGGTCAGCACAGTGAAAACAACCTTCACTCCTCACCATTCTGGGCCGTAAAACCCAAATTCCAGAAGTCAGAAACAAGGACAGGGAAGAGAAAATGGAAAGGGACGAAGCTTCAAGAAGCAAAAGACGAAGCGAAGGATAACGGGGGCAAAGGGACAGGCGTTGTAGGCAGGGGGAGAGCTCGAAGGGCAGAGGACACACCCATAGGAGGGTAGACGCGGCAGCAGTAAGGCAAAGGCTTCCAAAGCAAAGCAGTGCGGGAGTGAAATCCAGAGAGGGGAGGAGGGAATATAATAAGGGAGGGGCGAGAAAGGGAGGGCGGGACAGGCCACGGGAAGTCACGAGAAGGCAGAGGGAAGAAACGAGTGAGGGAGAGGGCAGGACAATAGCCTCGAAAGGGGTAAACTTGTAGAGACATGGAAGATTGGGAAGATTTAAGTCAGATGAGAAAGGATTCAGAATCATTGGAGATGTAATAAAAGGACCATGAGCAGGTTCAGGTGGCACGTGAAACCGCCTCCAATTTGTAACTATGATGACAAAGGCACACCAGGTCCTTAATGCGAAGAGCCTTTTGCTGTGGATCCAAAGTAGATTTTGCAGATTCATGGCAGGTGGATTTGGAGATCGACATCATTGCAGGAGAGACATCCTATGGTTCTGTGGCAGGCTCTGTTGGCACGGAAGTCCGCCTCCTTGTTGAGGTTATGGGGAATGTGATAGAAGATGACACCCTGCATATTTTCGATAAGGAGATGGCATCTGCTAGTGGTTTGTTGAAGGGCCACGTTTGATCACAAGCGTTTGTGGACCATCATGCTGATAATGATGGCCAAATCGCCGAAGATCATGGCATTGTTTATGCCAAGATTTTGCAGTTGTAATATGCCTTGGAGCAAAGCGAGAGCTTCAGCCCTGTTATTGGAAAGAGTTCCCAATCCCCATTCAAAGGAAGAAATAATGCTACCATCTTCATTGCAGATAATACCACCAGCCCCAGCCACACCCGGGTTGGACTTAGACACACCATCAAAGAATAGGGAGGGCCTTTTGCAACTTTTTAACCAGATGCTGAAATCCTCCTCACTCAGTCGAATTTTCCAACTATTATTGGGGATGTTCCACTGATTGGTGAGGCTGTTGCTGCAATTGATGATGTTATTCTTGTCCAGTAGGTAGCTTATGAAATTGCACTCTTCCACACATAGATCCTTATAGTCAATTTAGTTTGCATGATTCTTAGTTGAGATTTGAGATATTTTCGAGAGTAAGACTTCTAACTTTACTACACAACTTCCTAAAGTCGGTTGCTTTATCCTTGAAAACTTTTCGGTTTCGAGCCAGCCAAATATTCCAAAGAGTTGTGAGGGGGGAGAGTATCCCAAACTCTTTTTTCTATGCTGTTCTTTTTGCATTTCTAGGGGTAGCATTTCTACCATAAGCCCAAGGCTTCAACGATGGTGCTGTGTGAGCCCCATGGGAGGTTGGAGTTTGGAGTGAGCTCCTTCCAACAACTGGTGGAAAAGGGACATTTGATAAAGAGATGTTGAATGGTTTCTACAACAGCTTGACAGTTTAGGCAGCGGGAGGGACCAATCACACCTCGTTTTTTTAAATTATCAGAGGTTAAGATTTTCCCTTTGAGTAAAGTCCAGATGAAGAATTTGATCTTGGGGAGAGCCTTAGATCTCCAAGCTAATTTCCAGAGAGACCATATGGGCACAGGATATTCCATATTGCAAATAGTTTGATAGCCTGCTTTAATAGAATAGGTCGATCCTGAAGGATCCCAACGAAAATCATCCTCACTATCCTGCTTTATAGGAGCAATGCCATGGAGATGAGTTTGGAGAGCTACAAGATTCACTTCTAAGTTAGCTGGGACTTCGGGAAATTGCCACCCGGTCCAAAGCAGAGATTGAGCATCCCAAGTGGATATCTGGTTTAAACTATGCAACTCCATGTTGCTGAGATAGGCCAGAATATGATGAGTTCCCTGATTAATTTTAATGGGGGCCTGCCCCATAATTCTTTCCGCCCCAATGCTAATGTTGTTGCCACCCTTTGGTACTTTGGATATATTGTGTGCTAGAAAGGAAATAGATTTTTTACAGAGCCCCCAGATCCTGTGCAAGATTTATTGGGGATAGCTTGGTCAAGAAGATGCTGCCTCGAAGTATTAAGGTATTTTATTTCCAGAACATGCTTCCGCCATGTTGGCTTGCCGTTGATTAGCCTCCAAACTATCTTCCCACCAAAAGCCAGATTCATAAGCTTTGGGGAGTGGATACCCAAACCCCCATGCTCTTGATCTTGGATGACTTGCTTCCAGTTAATGAGATTGTATTTTATTTTCTCACATTTAACACTGTTATCGATGAAATAGGTAACCGCACTATTACCTACTTTTTTTTGGTAGCATAAAAAGCACCCGATTTTGAAAAGTGGTGATGCAGAATCACCCTCTTTTTTTTTGTGCACATTTTTGACACTCTAATATTTTTATTTATGAAGTATGAATATTTGTTTTAAAATGTTAGTGATTTTCATGCTAATTTTGAAACGTATTGATGTAGCATCAACTTTTTTTTTTTTAGAGCGGTGATTTTCATGCTAATTTTGAAACGTATTGATGCAGCATCAACCTTTTTTTTAGAGTGGTGATTTTCATGTTGGTAATAAAACACAAAACTTAGATAAAAAAATATATATAAAAACAATAAAAAAAACCAATAAAAATGTAAAAAAAACAAAATTAACTCGTAAAAATAAAAAAATTTAAACAAAAATAAATTAAAAAAAAAACAAAAATATTCGAAAATTATATCAAAAGAAATGACAAAATTTGAAAAAAAAAACACATAATTTAAAGAAAAAAACAAAAATTAACCAAAAAAAAAAATATCAAAAACACTTTTTTCTAAGTTATTAAAAAAACCATATAATTAAAAAAAATAATTTAAATAGAAAATTTAAAAATAATTAAAATTACAAAAATAAAATTTAGATAAAAAAAAATAAAATACAAAAAATAAAAAATAAAATTTTAAAATTTAAATTAAAAAAAAATATTAATAATAAGAAAAAAAACAAATTTTAAAATTGACAAAAAGAGCAAATTAAAAAAAAAAAAACAAAAATTAATATTGAAAAAGAAAATTAAAATAAAATAATTAAAATAAAAAAAACTATCATTAAAAAACAAAAAAATGAAAAAAACCACGTGCAAATAATTAAAAAACAAATATCCATAAATTTATTGTTTTTTTTTAAATAAAACAATTTATAAATTTAAAAAATAAAAAAATAAATAAACTAAAATATTAAAAAAAAAAAAAATTAAATTAAAATTTAATAAATTTAATAAATAAATTTTAAATTTTAAAAAATAATTAATCTAAACTATTAAATTAAAAAAAAAATAAAAAAATAAAAAAAATAAAAAATAAAAAAAAAATTTAATTTTTTGAAATTAATAAAATAAAAATAAAAAAATAATATTAAAAAATTAAAAAAAATTAAAAACAAAAAAGAAAAAAGAAATAAAAAGAAATAAAAAAATGTTACGAATTAAAAAATATTAAAAAAAAAAAATAGAAAACTAAAAAAATAAATTAAAAAAAAACAAATTAAAAAAAAAAAAAAATTTTGATCCTGCTGGCGCCGCTAATTGGCCTCCCGCAGCGGGAGGGCGATTCCGAGAATCACCCTCCCAGGGTGGGAGGCCGATTGGCAGCCCCACCACGATCAAAAAATTCCTTTTTTTTTAATATATATATATATATATATATATATATATATATATATATATATATATATATATATATATATATATTTTTTTTTTAAATTTTAAATTCAAAAAATTTAATTTAAATTTTTTTTTTTTAAATTTAGTTTTTATATTTGAAATTTAATTTGTTTTAATTTTTTTTTTATATTTTTTTTAAATTCATTTTTTTTTTTTAAATTTTTGTTAATAATTTTTATTAAATTTTGTATTTTATTTATTTATTTGATTTTATTTATTTAATTTTTTCATATTTTTTTATTATTAAATTTTATGTTTAGTTTTTTCATTTAATTTTTTAAAATTTAATAAATTTTGTGTTTTTTTTTAAATTTATTTGAATTTAATATTTTTTTTTTAGAGATATATATATATATATATATATATATATATATACTTTCAATTAAAATTGTGTATTTTTATTTTATTATTATTATTATTATTATTATTATTTTTTAAAATTAAACTTAATGTTTTCAAATTAATTTGTTTTTTATTTTATATATTTTTTATAATTTTTTTTTCAATTTTCATTTTTAATTGATTTTTAAAGTTTTTTAACTTTTTATTTTAACAGTGTTTTTTAACTCTTTATATATATATATATATATATATATATATATATATATATATATATATAATTTGTTTTTTAATATTAACTTTTTTTTTTTTTTTTAATTTAATAAAATCTAATATATATATTTTTAATTTAAGTTCATATATATATTATTGTATTTTATTTTTTATAATTTAAATTTAATTTAATTTTTAAAATTTATTTGTTTTTTTAATATATATATATATATTTTTTTAAATTTAATATTTTATTGTATTTTATTTTTCATTTTTTTACTTTTAATTTAAATAATGTTTTTTATTTTTATTTTTAAATTTAATATATTTCTTTAAATTTAATTTTTTATTTTAAAATTTAATTAATTAATTTATTTTTTAATTTAATAAACATTTTCTTTTTCTTTTTTAAATTTAATTTCTATATTTTATTTTTTATAATTTCTTTATTTTTTTAACTTCTTCTTTTTTCTTTCTTTCTTTTTTTCTTTTTCTCTCTTTTTTTTTTTTTTTTTTTAATTTAATATTTTTTTTTTTATTTGAGAGTGTAAAATTGTTATTTATTTTTATTTTCTTCTTCAATCAGCGAGCCATGGGCTTGAACATTATACTCATTCCTTGTGGTGATCTTTTGCATAATCTCTTCTACTGCACTTACCAACATGTTAAGCTTTACCTCTAGAGATCTCGATTCCTTTGGATCTATGTTTTTCATCTCTTCTTCCTTCAACTTTGCCCTTCGGATCAACAAATGAGCCTCTACATCTACTGCACTATTCTGCATCTCTTCAAGTGTTGCAAGATTCATTTCTCTCAGGTGAAACTCCATTTCCAGATCAAAGGCACCCAGGTAGTGCAAAAGAGCGGATCCAAGAGGAGGTCTTATATTAACTGGCATCGAATAATAAACTTGGTTAAATCTGGCAGAAAACTGTTGTACTGTCTCCCCTGGCATTCTTTTCAGCTGGTTATACTCTTCTATAATCAAGAAAGGGTTCTGTCTGATCACCAACCTGTCGAGGAAAACTTTGACGAACTGCTGGAAATCTGAGATGCTCACATCAGGCAGGGTTTTGAACCAACTCTTGACTTTGCCTTGCAAAGAAAGAGCAAAAAGCCTAATATTTTTATTTTGTTTTTGTTTTTATTTTTTTATTTCTATATATTTTGAAATTTTAATCTTTAAATTTTATTTTATTTTTTCTTAAATTTTAGGTTTTTTTAATGTTTGAATTAAAACTTTTATTTTGTTTTTATTTTTATTTTTTTCTTCCTATATATTTTTAAATTTTAAGCTTTAAAATGTTTTTATTTTTTAAATTGATTTTTTTCTTAAATTTTAGGTTTTTTTTTTAATGTTTGAATTTTAAAAATTAAAAAATGTTATTTCTATTTTTAAAAATGTCAAAAATATGACACAATTTTTTTTTTTGTTATTCTAGCATCAACTGGTTTTGTTTTGAGGGTGTTTTTTTAATCCTTTTTTCAAGAAACAATTTTGTTTTTAGCATAATTTTATAAAATGTTGAAATTTGACCTTCAAAAAAAACCAAGTGTGTTATGGAATACACTTTTTTGTTGTTGTTGGGGTGTTTTTTCATGTTTTTTGAGTCTTTTTGGGCTAGAGTTCCCATTTTGAGGTCAAGTTACCTATTTCATCGGTAACAGTGTTATTTCCCACCTTGCCAAAGAAATTGCCAAATAATGGCCTCCACTTTGTGATGGAAGGTGGAAGGGGCTTGAAGGAGGGTAAAATGGTATAAAGGCAGAGAGGAGAGGCCCTATTTGAGGAGTATGAGGCGGCCAGCAGGATTGAGCCAAGTAGCTCCCCATTGCTGCACTTTCCTTTTCATTTTGTCAATGATAATGTCTCAAAATTCAACCTTCAGGGGACCTGTGCTCACATGCATGCCCAGATAAGAAAAATGCTCCCATTCCAACTTGTAAGGGACCCCAAAAATGTTGGCGATGCTGTGCAGAGACTGAGCAGAAGTATCCCATCCATAAATACAACTTTTAAGATGATTAATCATGCCTCCAGAATAGCTCATGAATTTATCCAAGAGAGATTTGAAACGATGAAATATGATGTTCGAGGCCCCTCCCATTAGCAGTGTATCATCAGCAAATTGAGAATGGTTCATGTTTTTGACTCCATTGCCAAACTTAATTCTAGTGATGAGCCTGACCCGACGCTTGTGGTCCAAGGCCTTACTGAAGGATTCAACCATTAAAGTGAAAAGATAAGGGGACAAGGTACAACCCTGTCTTAGACTGCGAGACGACTAAAAAGAGGGAGTAGGCCTACCATTAATGAGGGGGGAGATCCAAGGGCTAGTAATGCAAGCTTTAACAAGGTCAAGGAAAGAGGGATCAAATCCCATTTTTTTAAGGACAACAATGAGGAAAGAGTGTCAGACCCGGTCGAAAGCATTGACCAGATCAAGCTTTAGGATAAAGCCTTTTTCTTTGCGAGACTAGAAAGGATTACTTCTTGGACAAGAAGGATGGAGTCAGAGATTTGTCTATTGGACAAGAAGCCTCCTTGGTTCTTGGAGATGAGAGAATGAAGATGGGCTTTAAGGCGAAGAGCTAGGATTTTGGTCAGAATTTTATAAGATGAGTTACAAAGAGAAATGGGCCGAAATCTGGAGAAGGAAGAGGGTCGATTTTCTTTGGGAATGAGGGCAAGATGGGTAGAATTGGTATAGCCTCCTATTTTGCACGTGCGTTGGGTCCATTGTATCAGTTTGACCAAATATTTTTTGATAATTTCCCAATATGTCCTGTAAAAACTAATGGAAAAGCCATTTGGGCCTGGAGCTTTATCTGATTGCAGGGTCCATATTGCTCTTTGGATCTTTGTTTCATTAATTTCCCTAGTGAGCAGATTATTTATGTCCTCATTGACCGTAGTGGGAAGGTACTAGAGGAAATCAGAGTAATCCTCGTCGCTTCTCGTCTAAGTGAGAAGGTCTTGAAAGTGTGCAGAGGTGGCCTTTTTAATTGCTTCTTAATAAGAATGAAGATTGCCTTCAGCATCAATGATGGAACTTATGTTGTTTTGAATTTTCCTAACAGTGGCCTGTTTGTGAAAAAAGGAAGAATTCTTGTCACCTCCTTACAACCATAGCTGTCTTGATTTGATGCACCATTTCCACTTCTCTTTATTGGCGCGATAAAGCTGGAAGTAAAGATAATTTTCAAGCACACGATGTTCTTGGATGAGTCCATTTGTTTCAATTTTGTCATGGACACCTTCTAGTCTGCGTTTTATATCTGATTGAATCTTCTCTGGCTCTTTGTAATGGAATTTCTCCCATTCCTTGAGAGAGATTTTAGTGTTCTTCATCTTGCTTTCCCATATGAATACAGGTTATCCTTCTATATGTTGGCTCCAAGTATACCAGACAATATTGTTGGCTTCAGGGATATTGTTCCACAAAGGACTATATTTAAAAGGAATAGGCCCTAAAGGGCGTTGCTCTTCAAGATTGAGCGTAATTGGGTAGTGATCAGAAGCAGAGAAAGGAAGCACAAGGGCTGTAGCCGTTGAGAAGGAAGATAGGAGGGTGATGTCCACAAGAATTCTGTCAAGCCTCTCCATAATATTGTCCTTCCCGATTCTACGGTTGCTCCAAGTAAATTTGCAATTTTTAGGAACTATGTCAACCAACTCATGATCCTGCATGATGCCTTCTAGTTGAGTTCTGAAAGGATCTTGGGTGAAAGTTCCTCCTCTTTTTTCATTGGAGTGGAGGATGAGATTAAAATCTCCTCCTATTATTATATTATTGTTCTCTTATTTATCTATATTGGTCTTGATAGAATTCCAACACTGTTATTTATCTCTGTAGTGATTTGGGCCATAAACATTGAAGGTGAGTAATTTTTTGTTGTCTCCGATGTTCTCTAATATGGCTTTGATCCAATTCTGGTTAATAATACTGCCTTTAAGTCTCCATTCACTGTTGTTCCAAAGGGTGACAAGACCCCCAAAAGCCCCTCTTGATTTAGAGAGAAGGCCTTCATATTTCTTGAGCTTGTTAATAATGTCCTTCATTTCTGGTTTCCCTTGCTTAGTTTCTTGCAAGAGAAGGATTCCTGGTTTCTCATGGTTTATTAGATCTTTAAGGGCAACAGTTTTGGAGGGGTGCCCTAATCCCCTATTGTTCCAGGAAAGGACTTTTATCATTGAGTACCAGTGGTACGAAGGGTTTCTCGCCCTCCTTGTTCCTTAGCCCCCATTTCCTTACTACTTTGGCCCAAGATGTAGGTTTCAATAGGGTTTTGGGTGCCCATTGCAATGTATTTTTGTGCATTTTCATCTCTTTGTTGCTTGATGGATATCCTTCCTGGCCCTTGCTTTTTATGAGGTTCAAGGTTTGCACCATGCTCTTTTCAAGAGTTTCTAGTAGCACAGGTGGAGGGGGGATCAGGGGCAGAGGGGGGATCCAAGTGGGAAGGAGAGGAGCATGGAGCATTAGGTTGGGAGAGGGGGATGAAGAGAGGAGGATCATCCTCGGGAGGGGATAATGAGGAAAAGGGGTTGGAAGATTCCAGGGCAGAATTGGAAGAGGGGGGGCGGGGGGGAGGGGGGGGGTTTAGACAAAGGGTGCAAAAGGATGAATGCGGGGTTCCTGGGAAGAAAGAGAGGATGTGGAGGCTAAGGGATTGGCTTGAGGAGGAGCAAAGGATGAGATAGCTTTAGGGTTAGAGGAAGATTTCTTTTTTTTAACCATTTCCCATTGTGCTTCTTGGTCAGGGTTTTCAACATCAATAACTTTAGAACAACGATTTTCAAAGTAGCCGTATTCGTGACATACCTTACATTTGAATGGGATCTTCTTGTAATCAAGTTGCTGGATGTGAGTCTAGTCATCCACCTTGAGCTTGATGGCCTCTGGGAGACCTTTACCTAGGTCAACCTCAACGTAGATTCTGGCACATGCTTGCATGTTGTCCTTTGGTTCACCATGATCAATGAATTTTCCGACGACATTTCCAATGGCACAGACCGATTCATCTCCCCAACAGTGAAGGGGGAGGTGAGGAAGACAAACCTAGAATGGAACCGCGCTGGGCACATTTAGCTCGGGATCGAAGTCCAGGGTCCATTTGTTAAGATAAAAACCTCTAGAGTCCATGAAATAAGGCCCATTCCTGAAGATTAAATCCTTGTCTTCTTTGGATTCGAAGTGAAAAGTGAAATACTCTTTCCCACAAAAGCATATGGAGATTTTGCCATTTATTTTGTCGGCCCAGTTTCGCTCAACCCATCACTACACCGTTCTCAGAGAGGGCCAAAGCTCAGTGAATTGACCAATAAGTCCTTTTTCAACCAAAGAAAAAGCGGCCATGCGAGGAAGAGAAGGAGGAAGAATGACTTCTTGAAGACCCTCAAGTTTCTTTACAAATTTGGAGATTGTTGAGCGAGGCCTCTGAGGCGGTAGAGATTTAACTAGGGCGGAGAAAGCAAGTTGTGTAGTGGCAGCCTTCGGGGAGGAGCCCGGAGGGGCCATGCCAGAAGAAGAGAGGGAGCAAAGCCGAGGGCGCTGGCTGGCCAGGCGAGGCCGCAGTAGCAGCACGACCTACAAAATACCCAAGCGCAGCAGCATCCGATCAGAGCAACCTAAATCTTATATCTAAATTCATCACTTAACACCTAATTGAAACCTTTATTTTTCTATTTTCTCTGTTTTGCACAGGATTACCAATTCATAGTTATTTCCAGAAATTCCAGAACAATAGTTTAACCACCATTCAAAGAAATCTGATCACTGTTTTAAATAATCTCTGCAGTTGTCGACATTCTTTCAATTTGCAGAGCTTTTCCTCAGTTTTTCATTAGAAATTCCCGCTTCCTCCATTTCAAGAAAAGCCAATCATGCCTCCAAAGAAAAAAGGACCAGAAGAACCAGTAACTCTGCTATTACATCCTCCAATTTACTTTCATCACATACCATTAGCAGACAAAGACCATAAAATCCATGAAACCCTTTGTGAACTTGAGCTATTTGAATTATATTTCCAGTTTGAAGATAAATTATTAGATAAATCTGATGATATAGGACTGTGGGATTCTAACCTTCCACATTATATCTTTCCTTGCACCCATAGTGCTCCAGAATTTGTTAGAATATGCCAAGCCTGGTATATGCCCAACTAGAGAGCTATTATTGCCTCCATAGGAGATATTTTAGTGACCATCACTTCCCAAACCATTGAAAAAATGATGCAAGCCCCAACCACAGAGAATGCCACTCCATTTTCCCAAGAAGCACTGATTGAAATATATCAAAAGTTAGATTTTGCAAAAAGAGCTCAAACTCTTGAGCTGTCTATGACTGAAAATGATCCATTACCCAAGAAAAACCCTCCATTTCCATCATCCATTTTCCCGAAAGATCCAAAAAAATCATCACAGTCATATCCTACCTTCTTGGTTATTATTCAGACCAATGTGTAGATGAAGCCATCATAAGATTCATGTCCATATTCTCCACAGATTCCAAACCCTCCATCATTTTCACCTTCAGTCAATTCGTTGTAGATTCTGTCCATGAGTAGTTGGTTAAATTTCCAATTGAAGAGGTCTTCAAGTATACCTCTGTGTTAGTTTACTTGTTCTTGTATTCTTAGGGAGAAAAATTTAAGTTTTCCTTACAGAAATTGGATGTGGATGGAAATCAACAGTCAATCATTTTTTGGACTTCATTAGTGATGAAGGAGCAAAAAGAGTATTCATATAAGCAATTTGTAGAATTGTTTCTTCATCCAACACTCAGTTTATTGAACAACACTACAGAGCCCAGGATCAGTGAAGAAATCAGAAAGGTATTGCAGCTATCAGATCAAGCCAGAATAGGGGATTGGTATCCTTATCAGAACTATATAGAACCTAGAGTTTATGGCTGTGAGCTTCCCCCTTACAAGTTTCCAAAATTTCTCCCAATGAATATTTTTGCATTAGAGTACATCAGAAAAATGATTAATGCTGATGAAGTGCATTTTGTGTCTGCTAAAAAGAAATGAAAATTCAAATCAAAACACAGATAGTGCATTTTATCTGTAATAGTAGGAAAACAGGGGAGGAAGTGGATAAATTATTGAAAGAGATGCATTTTAGCCTCAGTTTCACTTGGTCTTATGATCCAGTTAGTGTCATTTCTAAATTAAGGGTAGAGAACAAATCTACACCTTATTTTCATACACCTAGAACGAAGATTGAGAAATATACGAATCAACTTGAATGGATTGAAGATACTTTACAGGAGGCTGAAGAACAAACATTGTCTATGTCAACATTACAGACTCCTATTGCACAAGAAAGAGTAGGGAAAAGGGTCAGAGAAGATCAGTCATCTGCAATGACTGATTCATCTAGCAAAGAGTTTAACATTCATTACAGGAAAAAGACAAAGCTTAATCCAAAGGTCAATCCTAGCAAGGAGTCAGAGAAAGAAGTAATTATTATTACTGAAGAGACAACTCCTTCTACACAGGCATGTGATCAAATTACTACTACTACTACTACTACATCAACAATTTCTTAAGATCAACAGAACGCTATTCAAACTAGTACAATTGCTACAGGGGAAAAGGAGAAAACTATCTTTGACACCTTCAAAGAGATAAAGTTGAAGAATGAAATATTGAATACCAATACATACAATCAATTTTGGAAGCAAAATCCTAGCTCTCATAACAGGTTTCTCTCAACTTTTTATTCAAAAAAGGAAAAAATTCACTTTGATTTTCTTCAAGCACAAATTCCACAACCAAAGTCAAAAGAAAATTACAAAACGACTGCATTTGAGTTTGATACTAAGGAGATACATCCAATAGATCAAATGGAGTTGCACAAGCAAACTGGTGAGATGATTTCATCCACTCTCACTAAAAATGCTATGAGTTTATCAGAACTGCAAGTTTCATTGGCTAATGTACAATCACAGCTAAAAATGGAGAAGGTATCTTCATTTGCAAAGGACACAAGAATCAAAACTCTATAAGACTTAGTGATTAAAATCAGATATGATCCTTCCAATGTCAATGCAATTGAATAAATCATCAAAAATAAAAATGCTAACATAGCAACATTGAGGAAGCAATTGAATATTCCAGCTACAAAAGATCCTCTAGAAAAAGACATTGAAGAGACTGAATCTCAGAAGACAGAAATGGTGAAGTTGATTATGGAGCAGAATGCTCAAATAAAGCAGATGGAATCAGAACTAGAAAAAATGATAAAGGAAAAAGAACTAGTAGTAAAAGCATCTAAGGTTCCTTTAGAAGTAGTGCCTCTTGCAGCTATCCCTATAGCTCAAACTTCTACAACAAGTACTGCAGATGGAGCTAAGTAGCTTACTAAAGCAGTTCAGAATATGTCCATTCAAGAAGAGGAGATAAAGAAATTATAGGCTCAGGTAAAATTGTTGCAATTTCAGAAATATAATGCTGAAATTTCACATGCAGTTGAAGCACAGAGAGCCAAAAAGTTAATTGAGAGATTGCAGAAAGAGAAAAAAGAATCAACCATTGGAAATACTCTGGGCCAAGTAAAAAAAATAATCTGGGTAGAAATCATGGAATCTTTAAATGAGATTTGGCCAAGTATACAGATTATGTTTGAGCAAAAGGAGCTGATACAGAAAGAAAATGAGGCCATTACAACAATCAAAGCACATCTGGGAGACAAGCCTGCTATAGCAAACAAAATCATCAAGTTTCTGAATGCAAAGAACATGTATGAGCTGGATGATTTGGGCATAGATGACAAAATAGAAACAATCCTGGAAGTAAAGAAGATGCTCACAAAGAAGAATTTGATTCTTCATCTTGAGGAGAATTGTCATAGTTTGGAGATCAGAGTTCATAGATTTTCAGCAGAATAGAGCCTCTGACATAGAAAGGGTTGCCTTCTCTGCTTGTGATTAATTATAAATTGATGACCAAAGAGGATTATTGGAGAAGACTTAAGGAAATTTCCAGAGATACTGCCAAGTTTTCAAATATCAAAGGCACATTGATAGGAAGGGTGTTGTTGGGAATGCTAAGAAATGATATTTTTATTCAATATGAGGTTAAACATGTTTTTGTGGTGAGGCCCACTTTTTCTAAATACACTGAAGCAGATGGAGTTTACCGTAATGTAATGAAATTGGTCATCCCTGATGAAGAGCGCTAGGAAAAACTGTGTGAATTTTAGGAGTAATTAGTTAAAGAGAAAATTCAAACCTATGCCAGATCAAAAATCAACTGAAAGCCAGCGCAACCCACAATTATCTCCTTTAGCAACAATTTTTAGTTAGAGCAGCGCTAGCACAACAAAATTGACTTTATTTATATGATGCAGTTAGAATTTAGTTGGAAAATAAATCTCTATCTGTTATGATAGCCTTGAATGTAACTGTTGTAATTTTTCTTTTCTATAAAGAATTCGCTATACAAATTATTATGGTTGTATTACTGTGGACCTATTATTAATGAAATCAAAGAATATTGCAGCAAATATTGTGAGATTCATGTGGTATTTCTTTTGAGAATTGTGCTTTTCTCTCTGTTATTTCATTTCCATTTTAGATTTTGTGTAAAAATCTTATCAGTTTATAAACAAAGATTAGTTATATGTTCTATTTATTAAGATTTCTACAAATGTGTCTTTTATTCTGATGAATGAATTCAGTAAAATGCTCATTCATACCCCTTCCTTTTTCTACCACTATACACAAATGGCAACTTAATTGTGATCAAATAGTTTTCCTATATTGCCTTACTTTGTTCTCTGCAATTCAATCTTTGAAATCAACTTTAGTTTCACTAATCATTTTTTTTATCTAGCAAACAAATTATTAAACAAATTTTAAAACATATTAACTCATATCTAGCCTAAAATTTGGCACTCAGCCTAAAATTGAATATTTAAAAAGTGACACAGAGAGGTCCCTCTTTGGTTAGGCAGGGCTAGCTACCTAGCTAAAAGTTGGTTTGTGGTTATCTTTCTTCACTCCTATTTTCAACGTAGGAAGTTGGGGAGAGTGATAACGGAGCTAACCCTCGAAGCTTTATGGTGAGCATTGTTAAATTTTTGGAGTTGTTACAATCTTTTTGTACAACATATTCACTTTTACTCCTACCTAAATTTATGCAAAGAATTGCATAAATTATGGTGAGTAGTAATTCCTTGTAAATATGTTTAATTTACATAAATATAAAGAATTTACAATGCTTATTTACTTTTTTCTTCTACCTAAATTTATGCAAAGAATCACATAAATTATGGAGGAACAATTTAACAAAGTCAAACACTATGTGGGTGGATTATAGCCTAATTCCAATAAATACAAATATTAATATGAGGAAATATTTATCCTCATAGCACTAATGAGTAAATGGTTAGAGAATATGTGTATGTGTGGGGTGAATAACGACATGGATCCACTAGTGTTCATAAGAAATTAACCTAGGAGGTTTAAAGGGCATCCTAGAGGACTCTCCCAGAATCAAGCATAAACTCAACAAGAGTGATTTGTGTTCAAGAGGGAGAAATTGTATGGACATATATAACCATGCTAGATGACAAGAAGAGCTTCTAATTTAGAGGGAGAAGACAATGGGGTATAGGGGAAGGATGCAACCTATTGGAGATCCAAAGGGTCTCTCATGATGATGAGGAGTAGGAGACTCCCAAGGATGTGGGTTTAGGTCCCTTCTGTACCTGTGGAACATCCTTTATATTGTTAGGAAGACACAGAAGGGCCCATTGAGCCAGTGGACCCAATTATGGTCATTGTTCTAGAATCCAAGAAGAGGCTGACATGGATTTGAAGTACATTGCAGAATGCAGAGGGGCATGCAGCTCGTCGTGGAAATTTTAGGGAAATCAAACGTCCTAAGTACTTAGGATATACAACACTAGTGAGTCACATCATTGGTTCCAATCCATACAAATATAAGGAGTTAGCAGACCAACAAGTTTGGAAGGATTACATGATGGAGGAATCTTAGTAAATCATGAAAAATGATGTGTGGGAAATTGTGCCAAGACCTGAGGTGAAGTCAACGATGACTTACTAATGGAATTACAAGATCAAGCATGCAATAGATGGTAGAATAGAGAAGTACAAAAAAAGGGAAAGGACTGTGAAGAGACATTTGATTTAGTCTCCAGATACACTTCTATTAGAACTATTATTTCTATTGCTTCAATTATGGGTTGAAAATTACATCAGATGGATGTGAAAATTATTGAAAATTTGGTAGCTTTGGTCGGTATTTTCATTGGCAAAGTGAAGGAGAAATTATGATTTTTTATGCTTTACTAGGTTGGCCTCAAGTGCACAAGTCGGCCCATCCTTTGAATGGGTTTGACCCTGAGGTCAAAACCCTCCTCCAAGAACATATATAAATACAAGTTCATTGACCCTCATTTGGCATCTCATCACACACATCAATTCGATCTGAAACAACGTGATTAGTTCACACATGCAAAGGAGGAAAGAGAAAGTTTTTTTTTTTTTTTTGGCATTGACCAACCTTCTTATCTTCTGTTTGAATAGCACTGAATTAGGATCATTTACTCCAGTTTGATTGAGATTTTGACTATTTGTGGAGGTCGAAAGTTTTAGAGGTTCGTTGACTCTATTTGACCAAATTTTGCTCCTATTTCTTGTAGGTTGACCACAGGTCAACTTTGAGATTTGATCGAGTTTTTGAGTGGGATCATTGACTATGATTTGACTAAATTTCGACCTCCTCTGTTAATCTACCTTAGGCTGAAATTCAGCCCCTCTGTTGTAGACTTGACTTTGACCAAAGTTGACTATTTTTCTCTCTCCTTTGACTGATTTGACTTGGCAATATTGAGGTCAGGAATTTGGAATATTGTTTGGAATATTCTAATTTACATTTAGTGAACTGAATTCTCTCTCATAAGGAAAGATTGGTTGAGTTTTCCCCTTGTGGGTTTTTCCCTGGCTACTAGCCTAAACTTTGGTGTCACTTCTCTTGTTTCATTGTTTACTGTGATTTATATTGTTCTATTGAAGAAAAGTGAATGGTTGAATTTTTTCATCTATAACTACATAATGATTGAATTCTCTAAATAAGTTTAATTGTATCATTGGAAGTAGTTACAAGATTGAAAAATTGTACTAGTCTTGATTGAATTAGAAAATCAACATGGAATCAGAGCTTTGGTGAAGCGAAAGAGCATTAAGTTCACCTTGAAGAGCATTAAGAGCACCTTGAAGAGCTTTGGGATTCTACATATTTTTTTTTGATTGGTCATCTTCATCATGAATTCCTTCATGAAGACATAGAACAAGCTTGAAGGAGCTACAAATTTTAGGGCATGGAAGGCTAGAATTGACCTAGTGCTTGCAAGGAACAAAGTCTTGGGTATTGTATTGGGAAAAGTAAATGAACTAGCTGACCAAGAAGGAAAAGACAAGTTTCAGGAAGATGACTTCTTGGCTTGGAGCATCATTGTGGAGTTTGTTAGGGATCATCTAATTCCCTATATTGTTGATCACAAATCTTCCAAGGAAATGTATGATGCCCTCATTGGAATCTACACCATCAACAACATCAATCAATCTATAAGTCTAAGGGGTCAACTTCGTGAGATCAAGATGAGAAAGAATGATATTGTAACATCATATTTCGTAATAATATCTCAAATAAGAGATCATCTCAAAGCCATTGATGAAGAAGTATCCAATAGAGAATTGGTAGTTGTGGCAATGGGCGATCTTCCTGAATCTTGGGATCCTTTTGCAACAAGAATTAGTGGAAGAGAAATAACTCCTTTTGAAAAGATATGGGCTACTTGCACTCGAGAAGAATTAAGGTTCATTTCCAGAGGAAAGGTTGCAAATCTAGGTGAAGACTCTCAAGCTTTTGCAGCCCACTCAAAGAGTAGCAAAGGTAGAATAATTTTTGTAAGATTTCAAAGAAGTTCAGGTAGAAGACCTAATTCAATACCCGCTCCAAGAAGGGGACCTGCTCCACAAAGAAGACCTCCTCTTCAATATAGAAGAGACATGACAAATGTACAATTATTTTGTTGTCAATCATATTGTCATTATCAAAATAGGTGTCCTCAAAGGAATTCTTATCAAAGGGATGATTATCAAAGGACTGATTATCATAGGAATGTCAATAGAAAGAGGAAATAGAAGCACCATGATTCTCCAACTGACCTTGATGAATCCTCACATAAGAGGAGACATATAAAGAGATATTATGATGATGATTATTCATTTTATTCTGCTTTTATAGATTCCATTGCAGGTCATGATGAAATTTGGTTGGTGGACATTGGTGCCTCTAGGCACATGACTAGAATTTGTGAACATCTCTCTGAATTGGTTGAAAAGAAGATAACAAAAAGGGTTGAGATTGGGGATAATGGAAAATACAAAGTCAAAGGAATTGGCTCACCGTCATTCCAATAATAATTAGGAGGTAATGTATCTATTAACATTATTTTATATGTTTCTGGTTTGAAGAAGAACTTGTTGTCTACTTCATCTATTGAAGAACAATTTCTTTCATTGATGTACAAGTTCTAGTATGGAAGAAAGACTTCTTTATTGAATCTTCCAAAGTCATTGGTGTTCTAATTGGAGGCCTATATCATCTCCTTGGATGCTCAATTCAAGCCTTGTTACACAACACCACTGATATTTGTGAGCTATGACATCTAAGGTATGTTCATGTTCATTATAAAGTCTTGTCTATATTGAAAGATCTTGTTAAAGGTGTACCTGAAATAAATATTGAGCATGATGGAGTTTGCAAAGGATGTGCTCTTGGGAAAAATGTTAAAGGAAGACGTACTAGTAGTGATAGTAGATCTAAAGTAATCTTGGATCTTGTGCATTCTGATTTTTGTGGGCCTATGTCTAACAAGTCCTTGGGTGGTCATTTGTATTATGTCACTTTCGTTGATGATTACTCTCGAAAACATGGATTTATTTCTTGAAATACAAGAAATAAGTATTTGAGAAGTTTCAGGAATTCAAAGCATAGGTTGAGAAAGCTACAGGAAGAAGGATCAAGACTTCAAGGTCTGAAAATGGAGGAGAGTATGCATCCAAGGAGTTGATTTATTTTCCACAGGGATGCTAGAATTAAGAGGGAGCTAATAGTTCCCTACTGTCCTCAACAAAACGGACTTGCTGAAAGGCAGAATAGAACCATTATGGAAGCTTCTAAGGCCATGCTTCATGATCAAGAGTTGTCAATGTTTCTATGGGGAGAAGCTTCAAAGACAACTATTTATGTTCAAAATAGATTTCCACATCAAATGTTGGGTTACACGATTCGTGAATAAGTCTTCATAGGTGAGAGACCCAATGTTGATAATTTGAGAATATTTGGTTGTCTTATTTATGTTCATGTTCCCCAAGGAGAAAAGGACGAAGTTGGATCCTTCCGAGAAGAAAGGAACTTTTGTTGGCTACAGTGAAAATTCAAAGGTCTTTAGGGTCTATTTACCAAGACAACGTCTTTTTGAAACCTAAAGGGATGTTATTATTGATGAGGATGTTGCTATTTGGAATTCCAATGGATCACACTTGGAATTTGATGATGAGATGCAGGTGGCTCCAAAGAGTGTGGAATCGAAATCTAAATAACCCAAACCTATGGAACGAGATCCTCATGAAGAGTCTAATGATCATGAATTTTTTGACTCTCCAAGAGTCACTATAACTTAGACTAGAAAGGGAGTTTTCTGGCTTGAAATAACTTTGAAGGAAGATGAAAGACATGTTGCACCTCGTTGGAACTTTAGGGAAAGCAAGAGTCCGAAGAAGTATTAAGGTTATGCAACCATGATGTGTAAGATCATTGAGTCTGAGCCATCCACCTATGAAGAAGATACTGAACATCAAGTTTGGAAAGATGCTATGACTGAAGAGTACCAATCCATATTAAAAAATGGTATATGGGAAAGCGTTCCAAGGTTTGAAGGGAAAACAATTGTTTTCCAAATGGATCTACAAAATCAAACATGTAGCTGATGGAAGTATTGAGAAATATAGAGAAAGATTTGTGGCTCGAAGATTCTCCTCGAAAAATGGAGAGGATTATGAAGGCACATTTAATCCCGTTTCCAGGTATGCTTCTATTAGTTTTGGCATTACTCATGCTTCTATTGCAGGTTGGAAATTGCATCAAATGGAGGTCAAGACTACCTTTCTAAATGGAGTCATTGAAGAAGTTTATATTCAGCAGCCTCAAGGCTTTGAGATCCATGATTGGGAGATACATGTTTTCAAATTGAAGAAAGCCTTGTATGGGCTTAATAAGGTTCCTTGTGCATGGTAATCTTGCATTGATATCTATTTGTTGAGCCTTTTTTAAAAAAGAGCAATGCTGGTATGAATTTGTACTTCAAATTTGTCAAAGGTGAGCCCTTGATTTTTTGTTGTATGTAAATGATATGTTTCTAACAAGGCCTGAAGTTTTGATTGTCCAGTGTAATAGGGAGTTGAATTCTGAATTTGAGATGAAGGATCTTGGTCTTATGCATTACTATTTGGGATTGAAAATATGGAAAAATCCTGGTTCTTTGTTGGACAAGGCAAGTACATTATTAAGATCCTTCAGAAATTTGGCATGTTGCACTGCAAGTCCATGGACACTCCTATGGTGACAAATTTGAAGAAGAACATGATTGTGACTGTGATTTGATTGATCCCTCTATGTATCACCAATTGATTGGCTCGTTGAACTATCTTGTGAACACTAGACCTGATATTTTCTATGCTTTGAATGTGTTGAGCCAATTCTTGCTTGGGGCCTGACCTATGCATTGGGTTGCAGAGAAACATATATTGAGATATTTGCATGGCACCATTGACTATGGTCTGAGATATGTTTCTAATGGAAAATGGTAGCTGCATGGTTTCTGCTATAGGGTAAAATGTTTGGGTTGTTGGTTATTGAATATCCCTCTCGGGGCTTTCCGGTGCCCGAGGTAGATAGTAAGATTACCTGTATAGTTCACAAAGAAGGCACATACATGTTCATATTAACTTAAAACAACTTGATGGAATAATATGGAAGATTACCTCTTTAATGATCTTGGAGTATTTTGGAGAGCGTTGAAAAACGAAGCAGAGATCCTTCTTCACCAACTCCAAATCTCAACTCTGCAATCAGTCAAAGCACCTGTGTAATTTCTACCATAACATGTATTTCCTATCAATTAAGTCAATATATAATAAACATTTAAACTATGCACATCTAAGCCATTCATCTCATGCTATATAAGTAATTGAATAAAAATGACAATATCGACACATAGAATGGACAAAACAGTTACAGTTCTATTGATTTATAAAAAGGCGGATTACAACCGTCGGTTGTACCAAGCCCTCCTTAGCCTTCCATGTTGAAGATTTCAACAAGAAACAGCGAAGGAGGCATCCTGAAACATCATTCCTGATCCTAGTTGGAAAGTGATCACCTAAACTAGGTGGAGGCCACACAGGTGATTTTTTGTTGCAAAGTTTATTTTTAGACATATGGAGCATATTCTATAAGTTGCGGGATGCTATTTGTGGATGGTTGGTCAAGTTGGAAAAATAGATGGATTTCTATTTTTAGACATATTGGGCGGAATCTATTTTTAGATTTTCAGTCTAAAAATAGATATGTCGAATATTATTAGCTCTTAATAATATTTCGACTCTAAACATTTTCACAAACCACTTCTGCGACATACAACGGTTTGATGCTGGATGTGGCACATGCAGCTGACAGAAGGAATTACGCTATTCCTGAGGGTTAAGTGAAGCTATTGCATGGAGACTTCAGTTAGAACCCATGTGACAGAGTTTGGTGGAGTTGATTGAGGAAGTTAGTGGAGTTGTATTCAGTTTAACTCAGTTAAACATAGTTGAGCTAGTTGTATCTAGTCTAACTGATTGATACACTAGTGAGAGTGGTGTGAATTAATTCTTAATTAATTCACTAATTATTTACTCATAAATCAACTAAAGAATACATCGGTCAACAGAACATTTCTAGTTTCGGTGGGGCCGGTGCGAATGAGGTGAAAGAGAAGCGAGGTTAACTATCGGTTGTGACTATACTATTGCTATTTGCAACGCACAGATGGGTGGAGTAACCCATGAGGATTGCGCAGTTCAGGCTGGGTGGGTTATCTATATAAAGAGGCCATCCCATAGCTTGAAAACGCAATTCAGGTTGGCTCTCAAGTGGCTAAAGGTTGGAGCATGAGTTTTTGCAAGATCAAGCCTGATTAGTGTGTAGCAAGTGGAGATTATATTGAGAGCCTGTGAGGAGATTTGTATGAAGATTGTTACATGATCTCTATGACATATATAATATACGGATAGTTGGGGGTTTTCAGCTTTAAGCTTTCCCATTACATACTGTGTTCATATGTGTGAATTTTTATGGTTTTAATGTGTGCATGCAATTGATTTTATTTCCGCATGTGATGATCAATGGTAGAAGAGATTTTGTATTGTGCATGAAGATAAAATAGTGTGTGATCAGGAGAATCTCGGTGGATAATATATCAGTTATTGGAGCATATTGGAGCATAAAACTGAAAAAAACCCTGATGAATCCTCACATAAGAGGAGACATATAAAGAGATATTATGATGATGATTATTCATTTTATTCTGCTTTTATAGATTCCATTGCAGGTCATGATGAAATTTGGTTGGTGGACATTGGTGCCTCTAGGCACATGACTAGAATTTGTGAACATCTCTCTGAATTGGTTGAAAAGAAGATAACACAAAGGGTTGAGATTGGGGATAATGGAAAATACAAAGTCAAAGGAATTGGCTCACCATCATTCCAATAATAATTAGGAGGTAATGTATCTATTAACAATATTTTATATGTTCCTGGTTTGAAGAAGAACTTGTTGTCTACTTCATCTATTGAAGAACAATTTATTTCATTGATGTACAAGTTCTAGTATGGAAGAAAGACTTCTTTATTGAATCTTCCAAAGTCATTGGTGTGCTAATTGGAGGCCTATATCATCTCCTTGGATGCTCAATTCAAGCCTTGTTACACAACACCACTGATATTTGTGAGCTATGACATCTAAGGTATGTTCATGTTCATTATAAAGTCTTGTCTATATTGAAAGATCTTGTTAAAGGTGTACCTAAAATAAATATTGAGCATGATGGAGTTTGCAAAGGATGTGCTCTTGGGAAAAATGTTAAAGGAAGACGTACTAGTAGTGATAGTAGATCTAAAGTAATCTTGGATCTTGTGCATTCTGATTTTTGTGGGCCTATGTCTAACAAGTCCTTGGGTGGTCATTTGTATTATGTCACTTTCATTGATGATTACTCTCGAAAACATGGATTTATTTCTTGAAATACAAGAAATAAGTATTTGAGAAGTTTCAGGAATTCAAAGCATAGGTTGAGAAAGCTACAGGAAGAAGGATCAAGACTTCAAGGTCTGAAAATGGAGGAGAGTATGCATCCAAGGAGTTGATTTATTTTCCACAGGGATGCTAGAATTAAGAGGGAGCTAATAGTTCCCTACTTTCCTAAAAAAAACGGACTTGCTGAAAGGCAGAATAGAACCATTATGGAAGCTTCTAAGGCCATGCTTCATGATCAAGAGTTGTCAATGTTTCTATGGGGAGAAGCTTCAAAGACAACTATTTATGTTCAAAATAGATTTCCACATCAAATGTTGGGTTACACGATTCGTGAATAAGTCTTCATAGGTGAGAGACCCAATGTTGATAATTTGAGAATATTTGGTTTTCATATTTATGTTCATGTTCCCCAAGGAGAAAAGGACGAAGTTGGATCCTTCCGAGAAGAAAGGAACTTTTGTTGGCTACAGTGAAAATTCAAAGGTCTTTAGGGTCTATTTACCAAGACAACGTCTTTTTGAAACCTAAAGGGATGTTATTATTGATGAGGATGTTGCTATTTGGAATTCCAATGGATCACACTTGGAATTTGATGATGAGATGCAGGTGGCTCCAAAGAGTGTGGAATCGAAATCTAAATAACCCAAACCTATGGAACGAGATCCTCATGAAGAGTCTAATGATCATGAATTTTTTGACTCTCCAAGAGTCACTATAACTTAGACTAGAAAGGGAGTTTTCTGGCTTGAAATAACTTTGAAGGAAGCTGAAAGACATGTTGCACCTCGTTGGAACTTTAGGGAAAGCAAGAGTCCGAAGAAGTATTAAGGTTATGCAACCATGATGTGTAAGATCATTGAGTCTGAGCCATCCACCTATGAAGAAGTTACTGAACATCAAGTTTGGAAAGATGCTATGACTGAAGAGTAACAATCCATATTAAAGAATGGTATATGGGAAAGCGTTCCAAGGTTTGAAGGGAAAACAATTGTCTTCCAAATGGATCTACAAAATCAAACATGTAGCTGATGGAAGTATTGAGAAATATAGAGAAAGATTTGTGGCTCGAAGATTCTCCCCGAAAAATGGAGAGGATTATGAAGGCACATTTAATCTCGTTTCCAGGTATGCTTCTATTAGTTTTGGCATTACTCATGCTTCTATTGCAGGTTGGAAATTGCATCAAATGGAGGTCAAGACTACCTTTCTAAATGGAGTCATTGAAGAAGTTTATATTCAGCAGCCTCAAGGCTTTGAGATCCATGATTGGGAGATACATGTTTGCAAATTGAAGAAAGCCTCAGATGCAGCTTAATAAGGTTCCGTGCATGGTAATCTTCCGCATTGATATCTATTTGTTGAGCCTTTTTTAAAAAAGAGAAATGTCAAGATGAATTTGTACTTCTAAATTTGTTAAAGGTGAGCCTTGATTTTTGTTGTATGTAAATGATA
The DNA here is from genome assembly GCA_034641835.2 of Pinus albicaulis. Taxonomy (NCBI): domain Eukaryota; kingdom Viridiplantae; phylum Streptophyta; class Pinopsida; order Pinales; family Pinaceae; genus Pinus; species Pinus albicaulis. The sequence continues at coordinate 76,841 of JAXQQM020077349.1, read as the reverse complement.
TGCTCAACAAAGGCTTGGAAGTTATGATTGTCCAAAGGTAATAGCCATTTGAATCTGCACTGAGATGAAGGATCTTGGTCTTATGCATTACTATTTGGGATTGAAAATATGGAAAAATCCTGGTTCTTTGTTGGACAAGGCAAGTACATTATTAAGATCCTTCAGAAATTTGGCATGTTGCACTGCATGTCCATGGACACTCCTATGGTGACAAATTTGAAGAAGAACATGATTGTGACTATGATTTGATTGATCCCTCTATGTATCACCAATTGATTGGCTCGTTGAACTATCTTGTGAACACTAGACTTGATATTTTCTATGCTTTGAATGTGTTGAGCCAATTCTTTCTTGGGGCCTGACCTATGCATTGGGTTGCAGAGAAACATATATTGAGATATTTGCATGGCACCATTGACTATGGTCTGAGATATGTTTCTAATGGAAAATGGTAGCTGCATGGTTTCTGCTATAGGGTAAAATGTTTGGGTAGTTGGAGTATTGAATATCCCTCCAATATTGGAGCATATTGGAGCATATTGGAGCCAGCTATCTCCATAAACAATATCGCAACTTGGAGAAGGGGACATAGCTTTAATGGTGTAACCTTTTCCCCAAGGTATTGACCACCGCTTCACTTAAAATGCATATTTCTCAACATGTGAATGAAGGAGTTGTCGTCGAACATGTGAGAAATCATCTGATTACCAGTTGATAATGAGAACTGTTAACAGATGCGAAGGTGGCCACCGATAATGATGATGGTCCGTAAGATGCACAATACAATCTAGCGAGTGTGAATAAAAAAAGTTGAAGTTGAACACTCGTAGAATCATTCGAACAGTAGCCAATGATGGAGACTCCTAATCAAACACAAGATTACCTACCACTGATGTCTGCAAGTATCCGGGTACTGATGGGTTTCTGGATCAACTTCCTAGATAATATGTTGAAGTCGATAGGAAGAGATCTATTGAAAGGTAGGCACTGAGGCATCCTACATCAGTCAACACAAAACATAAACCAAATGATTTTGTTTGTGATGGAGATAATGAAGAGTAAATGGGGATGTCTGACGACAAATAATTTCTGGCATAATGAGTGGTTTGGTTGATAAGAGGAGCAGTATATAGCGAGATCTGCTTGAACAATAGAAGGCACTGTAACAGGGTACTAGGCAGTTGAGGCTACCAAATCGACCTTTCTGAAATGTAACAGAGGTAGTATACATTTTTTCCAAATTTTTCCCCGTATGATTAAGTTTAACGAGTCCAGACGAGTAAACTCGGTGAATTTTTCATATTTAGAGAGTCTGAAAAATATAATAAAAGACAACTCCGTGCCCTGTCTGATTAGGTTTAACGAGTCCAGACGAGTAAACTCGGTGAATTTTTCATGTTTAGAGAGTCTGAAAAATATCATAAAAGACAACTCTATGCCCCGTCTGATTAGGTTTAACGAGTCCAGACGAGTAAACTCAGTGAATTTTTCATGTTTAGAGAGTCTAAAAAATGTCGTAAAAGACAACTCCATTGGGGTACCTTTGTCATGTCTTGATAACTAGGCACGACAAAGGGAGAATAGTAAGCCTGAAACAGTTCATTTTCCGTGAGTTAGTCCATTGAAGCCGAAAAAGTGAGAAATCTATGTTTGATAGATGTCTACCTCATTTTTTTATGAGTACAAGGAGAAGGAGTGAACTCAGTACTCTTTGTGAAATTTTAACGAGTCAAACAAAGAAAAACTCGGTGCTCTCCGTGAAATTTTAACGAGTCACGCGGAGAAAACTCGGTTACTTTTTTGGTTTAAAGAGATTTGAAAAAGAGGAAAAGAATGGCTCCTTACTCTCTTTCTTAGTAGTTTAGCAAGTCCGAAAAAGTCAACTCAGGGTTTTTTCAGTTTTATGAGCTAGAAAAAGGTCCCTAAAAAGAAAGCTCAGTGCTTCTTCATATTAGTTTTAACGAGTTTGAAGAAAATAAATCCAGGTTTATCGGATTAACGAGCAAGAAAAATACCATAAAAAGAATGCTCAAAATCGACTTTGTATAATTTTAATGAGTCCGAAGAAGAGAACTTGAGGTTTTTCGGATTAACAAGCAAGAAAAAGACCGTAAAAAGAATGCTCGGAGCTTCTTCGTGCAAGTTTAACGAGCCTGAAGAAGAGGACTCGAGGTTTTTCGAATTAACGAGCAAGAAAAATACCATAAAAAGAATGCTCAGAATTTCTTGATCTCTTTCTCGTCAATAGAAGGATCTATGTCGGGAATTTTCTTGTAAGACCAAGCAAACACATCATGGAATTCCTTGAAAAGGGATGTGAAGCACACAATTTCCTCAGGATTGCAATCTGCTACAATCTGAATATTTTCCACGATACCTGTTTTGACCGAGATATCAATGAGCATTGTCTTAGAAAGATTACCCATGTTCCCTTCTGAATCAATCGATTGAATAGTCATGTAAGCGGAAGGAACCATCTTAAGTGGGTCAAAGGATGGGATTTTAGTATTTATCACGTCCGAGTCGATCATTGAAGCACGACGGTGAAAATCTCCCCAAGGTCATTCTTCTAGAGATATGATCTCTCGAATAGCTTCATCTGTAGGCAAGACTTCATTGAGGATATCCTTAAAGAGAACTGTGATGGGTGGGAGGTTTGTACCTTTGGTCAAAACCATAGCAGTGGAGGGTTCAGATGTAATTTGGATGGCTTGGTAGGCCAACTTGGCTGGTGAGAGTGGCATTTGATCTCCGTAGGAATCAATGTATGAAGGTGCCGGGAGGATCCATGGGTCGATAGAGCCATCGAAAGTGGTGGATATCATTGCAACCATATTTGGGATCTCTGGCAGTGGGAGAGGAAAATAACCCAGTAGGGAAGATGCCTTCAGAAGACCGGTACCAATACTGACATAAGAGTCAGGACAACCTCCTATTAGGGGTACAATGCTACTTGGTAACATGGAATAATCAGGGGTGTAGAAGGATAACTGATCCACTGTGACTATTTTCCCATCCAATGGAAATAGGATGAGTTGGAAGACCGAAGAAACAATGGCAATCATGGCATAAGAAAAACTGCGACCGAGAAATAGATTATAGTTGAGATGGCGATCTACAACTTCAACGTCCACGGTTACCATTTTCCCACTCAGAGTGATGGGAAAGCTAGCTAGGTATCATTTTGGGAGGAACGTGTGGCCATAAAAAGCTTTGAGGGAATTCGATAGTGGTGTTAAGGTAGGAGAACCTAAAGCGAGCCAGCAAGCTTGTGACATAACACAGGTTGAAGCACCTTCGTCAACGACAGTGCGATGGATTGGTCTCCCTTTCGACACAACCTGCACTTGGAATGCGAGTTGGTGCGAGAGGTGAGTCTGAGATTTTTCCATATCAAAGATAGCTAGCATGGAATCCTGGGGGTCTATTCCACCAATGGCTGAAAGCAAGGCTTTCCTTTGTGCTGGACAAGTTTGCAATACTTCGAGAGCAGACATGGCTGACGGTGCCTGCGCCAAATCTTCTACAATGTTGTAGTTTTGGGCTGCACGTGCAGAGGTGTTATGAGTCATGCATCGAAGTGTCCCTTTGGGGGGACGAATTACGGGGTCAGCAGTAGGCCGTTCGATATGTAAATCATTGGTTAGCGGTGGATTTGAACTAGTACTAGGTTCTTGAGCGTCTATGGTATGATTTCCATAAAGCTTGGCTCGCGTTTGAAGTTCAACACTTTCAATGCCATAAATGGCAGATGATCCATCATCAGAAGGATGTGAACCACCATTGCCCCGTTGCTGGGGTTGTCGTGGGTTGTCAACCATGTGTTGGTGTTGCTGCTGTTGATTAGGGAAAGGATTACGAAGAACAACAGGTGTTCGCCCAGAATCCTTGTTCGCGATAAAATCAGTGCATTCCTGCAGCCAAGGACATTTGTATGTCAAGTGGTCCTCCACACAGATCTTGCAAGGAAATTTCATGGGTTTATCCTTCCCTTTTTCATTTTTGGCAGCGTTTTTCTGATTAGGATTATTCTGATTGTCCGACTGCACTTCCGAAGAAGATGTCTTTTTCTTGTTCTTCTTATTCTTTCCACTAGGTTTTTGTGAAGTTTGCACAGAATTTACCTCAGCGGTAGGACGAGTAGTCATTTGGTTAGGGGCAGTGGTAGCCGAGGATGGCTGGGAGGTTTTCCCCCGAGACTGTTTTGTGGCTACACCAGAGATTGTGCCAACAAGACCATCGGTGTGAGCTCCGGTTTTCTGAGTAGCTAGAGGATTTGGGTTACCAGGGGCATTGGGGAGTAAATCATATAGCGTGCCAAATTGTGAATATATTAAATCCAAATGTTTGGCATGACGAATGCATTGATCTTATATAAACGCATCGGAAAGGCCAATGTCTTTAGAGATGTGGGGTAAGAGAGACTTACAAAACCAATTAGCTAAGAGATGATCCAGGATTGGCGCTTTGACGAGCCTCCTCCTATGTCTCCATTCATGAATGTGATTGGAGATGTGGGTGGTGGTGTCTTGGTGCAGCAAGGTTAACAGTTCCATTCTGGTTTCAAAATTGATTGGTAATTGGAAATTCTTTAGAAACTCCGTCGCTAAAGCGTCAAAAGTGTTTATGGCGGTGCGTGGCAATTCAATATACCACTTGGCGGAATTTCCTGTAAGGGTGCGGGGAAACAGTCGAAGCTAGACGCTATCATCCACCATGGAATTAGATATAGACCATAACTGAAAGGTAGCGATGTGTGCGGCTGGGTCTTCCCCTTGTTTCCCATCAAACTTTGGGATGTCAGAAGGAATCTTGTGCGGTACTGGAGGCCAGAGCGGGTTGTGATTAATGGGGTCATTATTCAGTTTATAGATGTCGGGGATGTCTAGAGCTGCCAAAAATGGAAATTACGGGTTTTCCCCCTGTTGTAGCCTCTACAACACCCTCCAAAAAACCCCACTTCAAAAATTTTTGGGAGCCCCTTGAACTTAAAGAAAAACTAAGTAAGAAGTCCATAAGGCTAAGTCGCTAGGTCGCAAACTTCATTTTCTTTGGAAAACCGCGACCTTGCGACCTTGTGACCCCACGACCCGGAGGTCGCAAGGTCGCGAGGTCGCACACCTCTCCGATCACTCAACTTGCGACCTCACGACCTCATTAAATGCTTGCACGTGTGACATTTTTATATAAAGGAGGTCACTAGGTCGCATTTTTCATATGCAGCGAATAGAAAGAAACGGCTTTGACAGGTTGAATGACGCACGATTTTCCCAGGAAAGTTGCCTTTTTCCCTCCTGTTGTTTCCCTTTTGATTATTCTTTCCAAATCCCTACATTCCTCAGCCTTTAAATTGTCATTTGCCTCAGCCATTGTTTTTATTCCTTACTTAGGGCTTCCTTCTGATTCCAGTTTCCACCACACTTGCCCAACTCATCACATTTTCTTATCCAGCTTCTCATGGCCTGTTCCCTACTCCAAAAGCTATCCCTTGACTCTGTCTAGACCCATTTAGCCTTGTATTTTTCCAGTTAAAGGGAAAACCACTCCACGCCGTGTGCGCCCAAAACCCCTCGGCAAGCCCTAGCGTGACTTGTGACCCCGCGACCTAATCGCCAGGTCGCAAGGTCACATTCTCTTCGGTTTCTCGAAGCTTGCGACCCTGCGACCCAGCGACCTAGTCGCAAGGTCGCAAGGTTGAATTCCTTCCATTTTCTGCAATCCGTGACCCAGTGACCCCGCGACCCAGTCGCAAGGTCACATTTCTGCATTTTCCTGAAATTTGCGACCCCGCGACCCAGCGATCCAGTCGCAAGGTTGCAAGGTCGCATCTTCATCTTTTTTCACAATCTGCGACCCCGCGACCTTGCAACCCAGTCGCAAGGTCGCACCTTGGCCATTTTCATACAACCTGCGACCCCGCGACCCAGTAGGCCATTTATTCAGTTTTGCCTGTGTCCCACTTGAAATAATTGATAAAATGTAATTGGTATTATACCTTCATGGCGTATTTCTTATCTTGGAAATCTTTCATGAATATGACAGGTGAATTTGAAGCAGACTTGGAGTGTATACCTGTCCTCTCGGATTCCAGCGACATGGGGCCCCCAGTGTCCCAGAAGAAAGACAAGCATGTGGCAGTGGAAGATACGGAGACGGACATCCCAATGCCCCCACCGCCGATATTCAGAGATACCCTTTGCACATTTGCCAAAGGGGACATCATGCGATGGTACCACGTGTAACATAGTTCGCCCAAACGAAATTCCTGGAAGACCTCCCCGATCGGGAGATATATTTAAAAGTTAAAAGGTCCAACCTCCATATCGCAGGTGCTCATCCAGCAATATTCCCATGCCCAGAGATGATGGATTGGATCATATAGCAACATATCCCAAGAAGTTCATGATCAGAGATAGCGAAGGCAAGGCTTTCGCAATGCTAAAAGGCTCAGACGCCCATGTTTACTACTCTTTGCCACAGCGGGAAGAAGATTTCACAGAAGAATGGGCCATTGCTCATGCAGTTCCTGTAGTCGACACTATAAGGCAATGGTGGGAGGAGCCCGAAAAGTTTAAGGTCAAGAAAGACCAGGAATACCTAGTGGCGAGCCTCAGGAAAGTGTATAAATTAGTGGCTGCCCTGCTTTGCAGATTGTACGAGCGCCCAGATGCCACTACCTTCAATGGCTCATGGGCAACTATCATGGAGTACGTCACAGTGCATGGCACCCGTTTCAACTGGGCTAACATATTGATGACCTCCATTCACACAAATTTATCCTCGTCATTGGCGCCAGATGAAGGAATGCCTTCCGAATTTTATATGACCTCTTATCTATTGGATGCTGTCTGTTCGAGATTTCACTTTTAGGGATGGGTACATAACTGGGATCCCAAACAGACCCGTGCCATTCATCTACAAACCAAGGTGTTTTGGGAATCTCGGTATAAACCAGACATAGAGTCGATCTCCCAAGTGTTCATCCCCGCTCTATACAAAAAACTATTCGGCCAAGACGCTCCCTGCATGTCTTGGCGAGCAATGGAGACGCTTAGAAAAGTGGCGCATTGGTTCCCTTTCGCTGAATATATAATCATCTGAGTCTTTGGCTCATTCAGGGCACCACATGCTCTGCCTCATTTTGTTACAGACAAAGTGCTCACGTAGGAGGTCTGTTTCCAAATGTTGTCAGGTTTCTCCAGGGTCCTGTCCAGAGGTAAGAAGAAGCCGTGGCCCACTCTACCCCTCACTATCGACGCATACATAGTTAAAGACTTTAGAGAAGTAGAGGCAGAGGGAGAAGAGATGAAAAGCTATCACTCTGAGGCTTTAGAATACCGAACATACGACCCGGAGAGGATAGTTTCTGAACATTGCAAGAAGGCTAAATTCAAATGGAACTATTAGTATATCGAACACCCGGGAGAGGATGAAAGAAGGAACTGGTACAATGCGGATAGACAACTTGCTCTGAGGGCGGACTCTGGCCAGGGAGACCCAGATGACCAAACTTTGGAAGCGAGGAGTCGTGAATTAGGAGGTGCTTCTTCCTCTCTAGCTAAGAAGCCTCGAACCACCACAGGGAAAAGTACCTCTACCCACCATAAAGAAATAGAGGCCAAGGCCTAAAAAGAGAGAGAAAAGAAAATGAAAGAGGATGAGGATAAGCGCAAGAAGAGCCTAAGGGCAGAACATAAGAAGAAGCAGGCCGAGGAGGCTAAGAAGGAAAAAGAGAAAAAAGAAGCGGAGGCAGCAACTGAACAAGAACTCAAGAAATAGCTAGACAAAGTGGAAGCTGAGCAAGCCGCAGCAGCTGAGCGGAAAAATAAGGCCAAATTAGAAGCAGTGGTAGAAGCGGAGCTCAGGCAGAGGAAAGAACATGAGAAGGTTGAAGCCGAACGCTGACAAAGGGAAGAGGAGGAAAAGAAGAAGAAACAAGAAGAGGATGAAATGTTGGAGCATATCGCGCTGTCTCCCCTTGACATACCTCTGGGCAGTACACAAGCCTCCCTCTCCGATGTCAGTTCCCCCCAGGGGAAGAGGAGGAGGTCTTCAACCTCACCAAGCTCACATTTGATCAGTTCTCTTTCAAAATTTGGCCAGAGAAGAGAAGATGTCTGGCACAAAATCCTTCCGCTGCATCCACAGTCGTAACCGGAAAAGACATAGTCCTTGATACCAAGACTAATCCCGTGATGATAGCATCGGATGGCACAGATTTCGCTACGGAAACAGAAGAAAATGTGACTAGAATGAGTAGAGAGATCATTTCTCTACAAAATAGACTACAAGAAGCAGAGTAGCGGGGAAAAAGGGCAGAACAGGAAAGGGTGACATTGAGAGAGGAGGTTCAACAAATCCAAAACCGAACTCCACCTGTCAACGAAGTTCCACTTGCCATTCTAAAGGAGTTCGACACATTAGAGGCGACCATGAGGCAAGTGTATGGGGAAATGTTCACCGTAAAAAAAACAGTTGCCCCATTGGTAAGAGCGCAAGCGGAGAACAAGCAGAAGCACGAACAGATGAAAGAGGCCTTGACCGCCTTGGATCGAATGATGGATTGGAAAACACGGTACCCTCAGGCCCCTAATAATTTTCCAAAGAAGGATTGGATTCATACGCAGGATGCCAAAGTCCAAATCTGGATGAAAATGCAGTCCAAGGATAAGCTATCCAAGGACTTAGACAAAGTAATGTCTGCATACGAATATCTGATTAGCGGCATCGAATCGATGCACACCCTTCACCACATTCCTTCGTTGGGGGAATTGGACGAGGAAAAAACCTAGGATCAGGTAGATCAAGAGATCCAGTCATTTCTGCAGCCCATTAGGCAAGCTACTGTCACTCCTGATCTTGCAGCGTCACGAGAAAACCTGAGCCGGTTTCTTGTCACGCCGATATGGATTTACACCAAGCTCGCCTCTCTTTCAAGCCAGATCTCATAGAAGAAGGAAACTCTAATCCCAAATGCTTTGGAGTGCATGCATCGGTTGAAAGAGGAGGTCCCCCTAGTTTCTCCCATAGCAGTAGAGTATTAGACCTGGTAAGACTTCCTCAAAGGAAAGCAGATTGATACCCCTGATATCTCAATTGTGCGCTCATCTTCATAACTCAGTGGTAGTAGGTCGCAGGTCGCACCGCCCAGTAGGTCCTAGGTCGCACCGCCCAGTAAGTCGCAAGTCACACTCACCAGCCAGGTCGCAGGTCGCAGTTTTCTCCCAGGTCGTAAGGAAACTCAACCGATGGGCAGGGGAAGAGTCAGGAAGCCCAAAGGGCAAGTTTTTATCTATAAAACCCCCTATGGGGAAAATGTAAAGGATATTATTTTTTTGGACTCAAAAGCTATACAACATTGTATTTGAAGATAACACTCTTTTGCATATGAATACAAATACCTGTTGAAACTCCTTTTGGATCTGATGTGTTTTGCTGTGCGAACACTATGAGTATTTCTTTACAGTTTCAAAAAATCTTTTGATTAATGAAACTGCACTCTTAAATGGCATCATTTATGCATTATGGTTTCCTGTATTTGTGTTAATGATGTTCAGATTGATTGCTTGCTTAATGGATGTTAGTGAATTTGTTTATTAGCATTTATCTTTCAGGAAGTAAAGGGTCATCTCACCATGAAGAACTGTTTCTTTCGTGGTCAGAATACCCTACAAGCATAACCCCGAAGATGTGTTGCTGACAACATCTCCTTCGACGTGTATACTTTATTATTTGTCTTGCTACGCATAGTGTTATATACGTGTTAATGCATCAACCATGTATCTTGTATCATGTGAATAAGCGTGTGTCCACAGGTTCGATCGAGTTCTTTTGAGACCAAAGGGAAGGTGACTTAAGCGGTAGCCGGACCCACACCCCGGACGGGATCCCTATTCCAAACGATTTAAGGTCTGATTGGGACTTTCTACAGGGGAGATCCCCTACTGTTGGCCGGACAATTTTTCCCGTCAATAGAATTGGCGCTAGAAGGAGGGGCTGAATGGCATCCTCCCAGCATACAACCAACATTCCATCAAAAACTCCCCATGGGGAGGTCATAAATGACGATGCTATCCCTCCTCTGTTGGAAGATATTCCAGGGGAGGAGGCTCCATATTATGAAATCACCAGAGAGCAGTTGAGAGCCTTGCGCCCAACTGCCCGCAATCTCATCAGGGATTTGCGATATGCCCCAATCATAAGTTTCTTGACCCATACTAGGACCCCTGCTAAAAATATCACCCGCAACGGTGCCTTGGTGAGTACCATACCCCAGTTGGTGAATCTCATGGTTGAAGACCTCGCCACCGCTGTTCAGGGTGATGAATCGATCCTCGAGCTCCAAGGGGGCGAAGAGGACGAATTTGGTGTTGGGTGTGGAGCCTGATTATATTGTTTACTTTGTATCACAGCATTGGACCCTTGTACCTTAAAAGGGGCGGCAACGCCGCCCGTAATTAATCGCTGCCGTGGGGGGTCCAGGGGGGGCGGCAGTGCTTTTCGGAGCCCCCCCTGGAGGGGCTTTCGGGGGCAGCGCCCCCGAAGCTAAAAACAGATGTAAAATTGCCTTGTAAAAGTATAGTAATTTCTAGTCAATCTGGGCCGTTCATTAGGAAAATGATCTGACGGTAGAAGTTGTGTTTAGATTAGGGTTTTTTTCCCTAGAAGGCAACCCCTCGCTTTTATGAGGGCATTGTATTGCGGTTGTGTATTGTATGTGTGTATTCTCGGAGCAAGAAACAGAGAGGGAGACTGTGAGAGAGAACATAGGATATTACAGTGAATCTGTTGTAGGTTTTGTCTCTTCATTTTTGCTGGATAATAGAAAGGAAGGACTGGCTGTTCGGGGTGGACGTAGCCCAAACTGAATGAACCACGTATATCTGTGTCTCTCTAGTTTTAAGTGTTTTGTGTGCTTGTATTTTCCACATATTTTATATGTTGCATTGATCCATAATATATAATTTTATAACAACTGGTATCAGAGTCGAAGGTATATTTGGCTGATAAACTCACAGGAAAGAAGGGTTCCTGGTTCGAGTGGGAGTAATGGCGGACGATGGTAAGTTTAGGGTCGAGAAATTTAACGGCCAAAACTTCCCGCTGTGGAAGATGAAGATGGAAGATTATCTGTATCAGAAATATCTGTACCTACCATTGAGCGGAAAAACAAAGAAGCCGGCGGCCATGACAGACGCGGAATGGAACATTCTCGATAGAAAGGAACTCGGAAAAATACGGTTGTGCCTTGCGGTGTCCGTTGCCTTCAATATTTCGAAGGAAACAACAACAGAGGGTTTGATGCAGACATTGGCGAAATTATATGAAAAACCCTTAGCCTCAAACAAGGTATTTCTTATGAAATGACTATTTAATATGAAGATGTCGGAAGGTGGATCTGTCGCATACCATTTAAATGAATTTAATACAGTTACCAGTTAGTTAAGTTATGTAGGGGTAAAATTTGATGATGAAGTTAGAGCTTTGTTATTCCTGTGCTCATTACCAGAAAGCTAGAATGGTTTAGTTATGGCCATTAGTAACTCTGTCTCTGGATCTAGTACTTTAAAGTTTGATGATGTTGTGGGTGCTATCCTTAGCGAGGAAATGCGACGGAAAAGCTTCGGTGAAACATCGGGTAATGATTTGAGTGCAGAGTCTAGGGTAAGAAGAATGGAAAGAGGAAAGAGCTCGGGATATCGCAGTAAATCAAGGAAAGGCAGATCCAAGTCTATATCGGGGATAGTGTGCTGGAATTGCGGAAAGAAAGGACACCTAAAGAAAGACTGTAGATCTCGGAAGGGAAAAGAAGGAGACACACAGCAAGAAAACAATCATGAAGCAAATGTGACAGGTGATGTGTTACAAGATGCTTTGATTCTTTCTTTAGAAAATGTTACTGATTCTTGGGTTGTAGATTCAGGGGCTTCATTCCATGCCACACCTGATAAGAAATATTTTCATGACTATGTTCAAGGAGATTTTGGACAAGTTCGTTTGGGTGATGATAAACCCCGTAAAATTGTTGGAATGGGTAAAGTTCTTGTAAAACAACAGAATGGAAACCAATGGCTACTAAAGGAGGTAAGGCATGTTCCAGATCTGAAGAAAAATCTGATTTCAACAGGGCAGTTAGGCAGTGAAGGTTGTGTGACAACTTTCACATATAAAACTTGGAAGGTCACCAAAGGAGCGCTGGTAATAGCAAAAGGTGAAAAGGTTGGTACATTGTATTTATGCAATGGTATTTCTAACTCTGTTAATGCTTTAACTTCCAAAGGAGCAGATGCAACATTATGGCATCATAGGCTAAGACACATGAGTGAGAAGAGAATGAATATTCTTCACTCAAGAAATTTCTTGCTGCCTAAGAATGTTGAGAGTTGATTTGGATTGGGTGAAATTTGCATTTATGGAAAACAAAAGAGAGTCTGATTTCTCAGAGTTGGGAAAGAAAAGAAGAGAGAAGAATTAGAGCTTGTGAATATAGATGTATGGGGACCTGCTCAGGTATCATTTCTCGGTGGCTCTCACTATTATGTTACGTTTATTGATGATGTAACTAGAAAAACTTAGATTTATTGTATTCAAAATAAATCTGATGTATTTGATACTTTCAAGAAATGGAAAGCTTTGGTTGAGATTGAGACAGAAAATAAGTTGAAGTTTCTCAGATCAGACAATGGAGGTGAATATTGCAGCAAAGAGTTTGATAGGTACTGTTTAGAGCATGGAATTCGTAGAGAGAAGACAGTTCCAAGAACACCACAAGAAAATGTAGGTATTTAAAGGATGAAATGGCATCAATCATGGAGCAGAGATGTCAACTTACTTTATTTTAGATTAGAGCAGTCAGATATCATTGCTATCTAATAAACAGAGGGCCTTCAAGTTCCCTGGATGGTGGTATTCCAGAGGAAGCATGGATAGGTAAAAAGGTAAACTGCTCTTTTTTAAAGCCTTTTGGTTGTGAGGCCTTTGTCCATATTAATAAAGAAAATAGAACAAAGCTTGAGGCAAAATCAAAGAAATGTACCTTTATTGGATATGGTGCTAATGATTTTGGTTATCGCTTATATGATTATGAAAATCACAAAATCATTAGGAGCATAGATGTAATATTCAATGAAAAGGTCTTGTATAAGAATCAGTTGCAGGAAAAGAAACAAGAAAAAGAAAGCAAGGAATACGCAGTTCTTGATGAGATATCTAAAAAAGTAAAGGTGCCTGAAAATAATAATAATCAACAACCACAACAACAACAACTACCACAACAGCAATAGGCCCCTCAAACACCTGAAAGTGGTGTTAGAAGATCTACTAGGATAAGTAGACCCCATGAACGATACTCTCCTTCATTATATTATTTATTGTTGACTGATTCTGGTGAACCTGAATGTTATGAAGAAATAATGCAGGTTGAAAGTAGGAAGAAGTGGGAGCGAGCCATGGAAGAAGAGATGGACTCCTTAATGCATAACCAGACTTGGGACTTAGTCAAGTTGCCTGCAGGTAAAAATGCATTGCAGAATAAATGGGTTTACAGGCTGAAGGAAGAAGATGGAGGAAAAACAAAGGTACAAAGTTGGGGACTTGTGGTGAAGGGGTTTTCTGCCGTAATAGCATTTATTTTGATGAAATATTTTCCTCGTTGTTAAAATGAATAATCAACTATTTTAAGTCTTGTAGCAGCGGAAGATTTACATCTTGAACAGTTAGATGTAAAGACAACATTTCTCCATGGAGATTTGGAGGAAGAGATATACATGCAGCAACTAGAAGGATATGAGGTAAAAAGGAAAGAAAAATTGGTGTGCAGGTTAAAGAAGAGCTTGTATGGTTTAAAACAGGCTCCAAGGCAGTGGTATCTAAAATTTGACAAGTTCATGTCTGAACAAGGTTATATTAGATGTCACTCTGATCATTGTGTTTATCTAAAAAGGAAAAATGATGGTAGCTATATTATATTGTTATTGTATGTAGATGACATGCTGGTTATGGGGTATTCAACATGTAGGAAATAAATGTGCTCAAAAGAAAATCGGGTAAAATTCATTTGCAATGAAGGATTGGGGAGCAGAAAAATAAATCCTTGGTATGAGAATAACTAGAGACAGGAAAAATCTCAAATTAACATTGTCACAGAATGACTACATACAAAAGGTGTTGAAAAGATTTAATATGCAGAATGCAAAACCAATTAGTACACCTTTTGCTAGCCATTTCAAACTTCGTAACGAGATGTGCCCCAAGACCCAAGAATAAATGGACTACATGTCTAAAGTTCCATATGCATCAACAATTGGAAGCTTAATGTATGCAATGGTCTGCACAAGGCTTGATATTGCACATGCAGTGGGAGTTGTAAGAAGGTACATGAATAATCCAGGAAAAGAACACTGGATGGCAGTAAAATGGATTCTCAGATATTTGAGAGGTACCACAAATCAAGCATTATGATTTGGTGGTTGAAACATTTCTCTACAAGGATATGTTGATGCAGATATGGCAGGTGACAGAGATAACAGGAGGAGCACTACAAGATATGTATTTACTATACGTGGAATAGCTATTAGTTGGGTTTCAAAAATCCAAAGTGTTGTTGCACTTTCAACAACAGAAGCCGAGTATGTTGCTGCTACAGAGGCTAGTAAAGAAATAATTTGGCTACAAAGGTTTATGGATGAATTGGGTAAGAATCATGACATGGGCACGTTATAAAGTGATAGCCAAAGTTCCATTCATCCTGCAAAGAACTCAACATTTCATTCCAGGACTAAACACATACAGCTCAAGTACCATTTCATAAGGTCAGTATTGGAAGATGGAGAGTTGAAGCTAGAAAAGATACACACTAGCCAAAATCTTGCAGATATGCTAACAAAAGTTGTAACCAGGGAGAAACTGAGAATGTGCTCAGTTTCAATTGGTCTTCAAGGATGACGATGAAGATGAGGAACAGCCAGGTCCAGAGAGGAGTCATTGTCCAGCAAATGAAGCAGCGGTGAAGCTGCTACAATCAGTCTCCAAGTGGGAGATTGTTGGGTGTGGAGCCCGATTATCTTGTTTACTTTGTATCACAGCATTGGACCCCTGTACCTTAAAAGGGGCAGCAACACCACTCGTAATTAGTTGTTGCCGTGGGGGGTCCAGGGGGGGCGACAACACTTTTCAGAGCCCCCCCCCTGGCGGGGGGTTATGGGCAGTGCCCCCGAAGCTAAAAATAGATGTAAAATTGCCTTCTAAAAGTATGGTAATTTCTAGTCAATATGGGCCGTTCATAGGTGGATGATTTGATGGTAGAAGTTATGTTTAGATTAGGTTTTTTTGCCCTAGAAGGCAACCCCTTGATTTTATGAGGGTATTGTATTGTAGCTGTGTATGGTATGTGTATTCTTGAAGTGAGAAACAGATAGGGAGACTGTGAGAGAGAACAGAGGATATTACAGTGGATTTGTTGTAGGTTTTGTCTCTTCATTTTTTTGCTAGATAATAGAAAGGAAGGACTGGATGTTCGGGGTGGACGTAGCCCAAACTAGGTGAACCACGTATATCTGTGTCTCTCTGGTTTTATGTGTTTTGTGTGCTTGTATTTTCCGCATATTTTATATGTTGCATTTCTCCATAATATATAATTTTCTAACATTTGGTACCACTGAACCTTTCCTCGACCCTCAGCCCAACCAAGCCCAACCAAACAACAACCAGGCACACCCCCCACTTGGGGGAGGTGATGGAGATAGAGCCCGTAGGACTGAAGGTGAGGGGAATAGAGCCTGCAGAAATGAAAGCAAGGGCAATAGAGCCTGCAGGAATGAAGGTGAGGGGAATAGAGGCCGCGGGACTGGAGGTAGAGGAGATAGAGGTCGAGGCCAAGGACATTGTGCCAACCACTGCCACCCAAACCCAAATAGGCCGCCTGTCCACAATTGGGGATTTCTTAGAGACATTTCCAACTGTGAGAGACATCAAGATGAACACACTCGCCATGAGGGAGAAGCATCGATTTCAGGTACGGGGAGTGAATCCGAGCATGAGTTCAAGCACCACCAGCAGGCTAGGAGAGTGCAACCACTTGCCTGGATGGACCAGTCCCTGTTAGATCTTTTGGGCCCCCTCCACGACCTGCCTAGGCACCCTGAGAAGCATCTCCCCAAGTTTGATCCTGAGAAGGGCACCTTGGTCGAGGATCATATAAGCAGCTTCTATCTTTCCCTGCAAATCATGAGGGTTCAAACAGATGACGTCGCCTGTCGCCTATTTCTGTACACTCTTGAAAACAAAGCGGCCACCTGGTACCGCTTCCTCCCAAGTGCCTCCATCACATCATGGGACCAGTTCTGTCGTGCATTCTTGCAGAATTTTTCAGAGGACAAAACCCCTTCCATGCTCCTCACCGAGTTAAGTACCATTAAGTGCCATAAGAAAGAGAAGGTTAGAGACTTCAATCAGCGCTTTGCTACCATACTGCAAAATTTTCCCCCCAACCTAGCATTGGATGACTCTATTACCATAGACTACTATACAAAAGCTCTCCCCAGGGATATCACCGTCTTCGTAAAGCGCGAAGTTCGGCCGACCCTCGCAGTAAACTATGCATCCTCCCTCACGGTAGAAAGAGACATGCTTTCTATAGGAGCTATCGATCACGAGGGGAGAGATGACCACAAACCAATCGCGAAAAAGGGTTGGTCCTCCACGAACAAAACCACAGATAAGGATAAAGACGCTTTTGACTTCGAGAGTATAACAAAGACCCTCAAGCTATTGAAAAATGAAATCTCTGACCTGAAGAGGAAGGGTATAGAATCCACAACTAGTGCCAAGGCACCTAAGCCCTTTTTTAGAAAGAGAAACCCCAACACTAGCCGACCTCCGTCTAACCTGAACACTGTTCTCAACGTGGAAGAGATAGGAAAAGATAACTTCTGTTCGTTCCACCAGGCTTCCCACTCTGAAAAAACGTGCCCACAATGGATTGGCAGCATGACTGCAGTAGTAAACCAGCTTCTGGATGATCAAACCCCAGGGGATGCGGGGGAGGACGATGTTTCTGACCACGATGAAGATTTTCCCCCGGATGAAGAACCAGGGTCCTCGGTTCTTGCATTTGATGTTATCCGCGGGGACAACAATCTTACCGTCACTGATATCAACATGGTAGACAACCCTAAAGCCCCAACCATAAGAAACTACAGCCTTAGGAGCAAAGGACCAGTCCCCAAACCATCCTTTGAGGAGAAGAAAAGGGATTTCTTAAGGAAAATTCTGCCCCTGGGGAATGAACAACAGGCTACCCCTAAGAAACCCACCAATGACAACACCTGAGAAAATCAAAAGAGCAAGCTCCCGGTGGGGTCCCCCACAACCACTACCGAGCCCTGTCCTCAATCTGATTCCACTTATAACATTGTAGAGGACATGAAGAAAACCAGAGCTAACATCTCCCTCTACGAGCTTGCCCGCATCACGAATCAATGAGAACTCATTTTTAAAGCCTTCGCCAATACCTCAACTACTAAGCCTGTGAGAAATACGTCCATGCAGCCTAGTCCAAGTGTTCAGTCTATTGTAAACGCCATCAATGAAAATTCTAGGGGGTCTGCTCCTCCTTTCCTCCTGTATTTTGAGATTTTTAACTTCAACGTCCATAACTGTCTAGTTGACTCCGGCGCGTCCACGAATGTCATGCCCCTATCCGTTTGCAAGAAGCCAAACATCCGCCCGAAAAAAACTGATGCGAGGATTATCCAAATTGACAGATCTCAGGTGCCAGCTATAGGAGAATTGAATAATGTCATCATCCACCTCTCATCCGATTCTAGAGTCCACTAATGTATTGACATTGTGGTTGTTGACATTTCGGAAGCCTACGGTCTATTACTTAGCAGAGACTGGTCCAACAAGCTACAAGGATATTTTGCCACCAACTGGTCCCACCTGTGGCTTTCGTACAAGGGCCGAAATAACCAAATTAGAGTTGAAAGTGAGCCATATATGAAATATACTGTGATTGATTTGGATGCTACTAATGAACCCATCAGTTTTGCCCAGGAGGAGCTTTGCGTGTGCTTCTTGGAAGCCATTTTCGGATGTTATCATCCTCCTCAGTCTCCAGTAGATCCTGAGATCCAGTCTGAATTAACACTCATCGCGGAAGACCAAGCCACTCCCGTATCACACCAAAATGAAGTCCCACCCCAAACTACAACCCCGAAGGAGCCAGCAAATGACGTGCAGACCCTGTACTATGACGGTTCCAAAACTCATGACGGAGTTGGTGCGGGCTGCATCTTGCTAGACCCTCAAAAGAACAAATTATTGATATCATGTCGGCTTGAGTTCCAGTGGACCAACAATACTGCTGAATACGAATCTCTAATCCTCGGACTCAAGAAGGCATTGGATTTAAAGGTAAGGTGCTTACAAGTCATTGGAGACTCCGATATCATTACTCAGCAGCTACGCAATACCATTCATTGTTTGTCTCCAAATTTAAAAGCGTATCAACAAGAGGTATGGCGTCTTATTTCTGCTTTCGAAGCGTTTGGAATTAAATCTGTTCTTAGAATGCACAATGCAGCAACTGATACTCTAGCTAATGCTGTTGCTAGATTTACCCCTTTGAGGGATGGCTTTTCTATTGAAGTTATATATAGACCCTCCGTGCTAGATAATATTACTAACTTACGCGTTTTTGATGATGATGAACATATATTGGAATTTATGCTAAACACTGAAGTATTCAAAGACGCGGAAATTGATGAGGCGAATCACGACCAAGCTTTGCAGGAAGAGCATGAGAAACGCAAGGAGAACCCCATGCCCAAGGGGATAGTGTCACTTGAAAAGCTCTTTGATCTGCAAATTCGATTCCGCGGCCCCCCAAATACCAAAGTACAAATTTCCATCTTGGCTCATCGGCAAGTGAACTTGGGATCAGATGAGAACCCGAAATTCATTAACCTTGGGAAAGATTGTACTGACGAAGAGACGCAGGCCTTCACCCAACTATTTCGGAAGTATCGAGACGTATTTTCTTGGACGTATAATGATTTACATACGTACGATACTCGAATTATTCAGCACATGATACCAATGAAGGAAGGCATGAAACCATTCCAACAGATGCTCAGAAAAGTGCATCCTACTTTGGAACCGATGATTCTGAAAGAACTTAAGAAGCTGTTGGATGCACGCATCATCTTAAAGGTTCATCACTCCACATGGGTGTCAAATTTGGTCCCGGTACGGAAGAAGTTTGGGGAGATTCGCTTATGTGTGGATTTCCGGAATTTGAATCGGGCCTCAAATAAAGACAATTACCCGGTGCCACCTATGGAAAAAATATTGCAAGCTGTGTCTGGATCCAAGATGTTCTCCTTATTGGATGGGTTCTCTGGTTACAACCAGGTGCTGGTAGCTGAGCCGGACAGACTGAAAACTACCTTTCGGACCAAATGGGGGACGTTCGCTTTCAAGCGCATGCCTTTTGGATTGATAAACGCGGGGGAAACTTTCCAACAAGCCATGGATATAGCTTTCCATGGTTTGATAGGGCAGAGCGTGGTAGTCTATTTGGACGACATCACCGTGTTCTCAAAATGCTGGGGCGATCATTTACGCCACCTCAAACAAATCTTTGAGAGGTGCAGGAAGTACGGGATTTCACTTAACCCGAAGAAGAGCGTTTTCGCTGTGGCGGAAGGAAATTTGCTGGGTCACATTATAACTAAACAAGGCATTGTTGTAGATCCAGAGCAGGCGAAAGCCATTGCCCAGATTCCCCCCCTCGAGCAGTAAGAAAGCAATGCAATATTTCATGGGGAAAATCAATTTTGTCCGTAAATTCATATCGGATTTCGCCCAGATAGTCAGGCCGTTGCAGGGAATGATAAAAAAGAATGTAGTGTTCAAATGGAATCTGCCAGAGAAGGAGGCCTTCGACAAAATCAAGCACGCTATAGCTAAAGCTCCATCCCTCCAAATTCCAGATTTTAGTAGAGGCTTTATCTTGTATACTTTCGCTTTAGATTCATCTCTCGCAGCAGTCCTCACACAGAAAGACAACAAAAATGATGAACGGCCCATATCCTTCATGATTACTGGTTTACAAGGAGCAGAATTGAACTACCCCGAAATCGAAAAGCAAGCTTATGTAGTCTACAAGGCGGTTAAACATTTCAGGCCATACATTTTGAAAAACCATGTAACGGTCTTCGTCCCTCATCCGACTGTCCGTTCACTATTTGTGCAGCAAGAGCTAGGCGAGAGGTGAGGTAACTGGGTGGCATGCCTGAAAGAGTATGATTTAGAGTTCAAACTAGCACACACTGTTAAAGGACAAGGATTATGCCAGATGGCTGTGGAGGCTACAAGTTCACATGGAGTTGAAGAAGAGTGTTGGGAATAGGAAATCGACATGTATTAGAGTGACCACATGCTTCAGCAGACAAGCCCTTCTTGGTACTCTGACATTTCAGGATACTTAGCCTAGGGCGTCCTGGACCCTGCCCTAATTGCCCAGCAGAAATGCACGATAATACTCAAAGCTGCATCTTATTAGTTGATCCAGGGTAAGATTTTCAAGAAACATTACGATGGAGTCATGCTACGTTGTTTGGAACATGATGAAGCGCAGAAAATCTTAACTAAGTTGCACGATGGACCAGTTGGAGGTCATTTTGCAGGCGATACCATCGCCCATAAGATAATGCGTGCGGGATACTATTGGCCAACCCTTTTCAGAGATGCACATGCATATGTCCAAAAGTGCATTCAGTGCCAGAAATTCGCAAACCAGGAAGCGCGACCAGCCGCCCCCTTATTATCAGTAGCAGTGGAAGAACCTTTTCAACAGTGGGGCTTGGACGTGATTGGCGAAATCATACCTCACTCTTCCAAGCAATACCGGTATATTCTCACAGCTACCGACTATTTCACCAGGTGGGTCGAAGCAGCACCTTTACGCCAAATCAATGATCAAGAGGTAATAGAATTCGTCACTCATTCCATCATCACCAGGTTTGGCGTTCCAACTTCCTTGGTTTTTGATAATGAAACTTACTTTTCATCTTTCGAATTGTATGATTTTGCTCTAGAAAATGGTATCGTTCTTAAACATTCTGCAAATTATTATTCTCTAGGAAACGGGTTAGCTGAGTCAACCAATAAAAATATTATCCGCATCATTAAGAAGACTTTGCTGTCCCACCAGTGCAACTGGCACAACGCCCTTCACAATGCACTTTGGGCCGACCGTGTCACACCCAAGTCCTCCCTAGGCACCTCTCCATATTTTCTCGTGTATGGAAAAGAAGCTGTTCTTCCTCCCCATTTATCTCTCCCTACCCTTTAGCTGTCCCAAGAATGTCATGGTACCCCATGCCCTACCTTGCGGACTCGGATCGACACCCTACTGAAGTTGGAGGAAGAAAGACAAAAGACCTGGGAAAAGTTCGCCATCCACCAACACCGAATCAAAATATGGTTTGATAGAAAATCCGTAGGGAATAAAAACTTTGAGGTAGGGGACCTAGTCCTGAAGTGGGATAAAGCCCACGAAGAAAAGGGAAAACATTCCAAGTTCCAAGCACTATGGACAGGTCCTTTCCAAGTTAAGGAGAAATTAGGTCCCCACACGTTTAGACTACAAACTCTTGAGGGGAGAGTCGAGGTCCTCCCGGTAAATGGGCACGACCTCAAACATTACTTCACTTAGCAGCCCTTAGAGGGCTATCTTGTCCTTGTATCATAGTTTCCATTTTCGTCCCTTTGTCCAAAAAAAAATAAAAAATAATAATTATAAAAATGGAAGGACTTGTCAGAGCCACGCAATAGGCACACTGCAACAGGTTCTATGTTGATGGAAGGCCTTCTCCTGATAGACACAAAGGTGGTAAAATATTGCTTGTTACCGGCACCTAAAGGAAGCATATGATTTAGCTCAAGCCATCAAGCGGGGAGCCCACCTAGCAAGTTTGAGAGGGTGTCTGCAAAAGAAAGTGCGATGTAGTGGTAACTAGATCGGAAGGGAAAAGAGGCACTCCATGCTACGTCAGGGCATCCGGGAAAAACCAAAGTCCTCATACCAGACCAGGAACAACCTCTCTGCAAGCAAAATAAGTCAGGATCCCTCATCTTCCCAGGCAAAAATTTCCCATCTCAAATAAGTGCCACGAGCACATTTAATAAGTGCCCCAGGCACATTCAAAATAAGTGCAATAGCACACTTATAAAGGATAAAGGATTGAGAAAGGCTTCCTACGCAGAGAGGTGATGTAATGACTCCGCCGGGGTACTGACCAGGCTCGCTGGCAGCGGAGAAACGTTCACGATTCCTAGGCAGTGACTTCGCTGGGACCGAGAGGTTCACTGGTAGTGGAGTGACACAATGAGGACAAAATAATCGTACCGGACCACCTGGAGTTCTCCAACCCTTTCGGTCTAGAGACTTGAAGAAATGAAATTTGGTTATCCAGTGCCCGAACAAGCCAGTGGGCTGAGTAACCTCGCAAGGTGCCAAAAGGCTAGGCAGTGTTGACCTTAAGGTAAAAGGAACAGCTAGTGAAGACCCCTCCCTCCCCCCTCCCAGGTTGACCATCGGCAGAGACTCTGAGTTCGTCCAGTGAATCACCATTTTTTGTAGCCTCTACAACACCCTCCAAAAAACCCCACTTCAAAAATTTTTCAGAGCCCCTTGAACTTAAAAAAAAACTAAGTAAGAAGTCCAGAAGGCTAAGTCGCTAGGTCGCAAAATTCATTTTCTTTGGAAAACCGCGACCCCACGACCTTGCGATCCCGCGACCTGGAGGTCGCAAGGTCGCACACCTCTCCGATCACCTGACTTGTGACCTCGCAACCTCATTAAATGCTCACACGTGCAACCTTTTTATATAAAGGAGGTCATTAGGTCGCATTTTTATATGCAGCGAATAGAAAGAAACGGCTCTAACAGGTCAAATGGCGTGCGATTTTCCCGGGTAAGTTGCCTTTTTCCCTCCTGTTGTTTCCCTTTTGATTATTCTTGCCAAATCCCTGCATTCCTCAGCCTTTAAATTGTCATTTGCCTCAGCCATTGTTTTTATTCCTTACTTAGGGCTTCCTTCTGATTCCAGTTTCCACCACACTTGCCCAACTCATTACATTTTATTATCCAGGTTCTCATGGCCTGTTCCCTACTCCAAAAGCTATCCCCTGACTCTGTTTGGACCCATTTCACCTTGTATTTTTCCAGTTAAAGGGAAAACCACTCCACGCCGCGCGCGCCCAAAACCCCCCGGCAAGCCCTAGCGTGACTTGCGACCTTGCGACCTATTCGCCAGGTCGCAAGGTCGCATTCTCTCCGGTTTCTCGAAGCTTGTGACCCCACGACCCAGCGACCTAGTCGCAAGGTCGCAACGTCTCATTCCTTCCATTTTCCGCAATCCGCGACCCAGTCGCAAGGTCACATTTTCTCCTTTTCCCGAAATTTGTGACCCTGCGACCCGGCGACCTAGTGGCAAGGTCACAAGGTCGCATATTCATCTTTTTTCACAATCCATGACCCCGCGACCCTGCGACCTAGTCGCAAGGTCGCACCTTGGCCATTTTCTTACAACCTGCGACCCCGCAACCCAGAAGGCCAGTTATTCAGTTTTTCCTGTGTCCGACTTGAAATAATTGATAAAATGTAATTGGTATTATATATTCATGGCGTCTTTCTTGTCTTGGGAATCTTTCATGAATATGACAGGTGAATTTGAAGCAGACTTGGAGTGTATACCTGTCCTCTCGAATTCCAGTGACATGGGGCCCCCAGTGTCCTGGAAGAAAGACAAGCACGTGGCAGTGGAAGATATAGAGACGGACATGCCAATGTCCCCACCGCCGATATACAGAGATACCCTTTGCACATTTTCCAAAGGGGACAGCATGCGATGGTACCATGTGTACCAGGATTTCGCCCAAATGGAATTCCTGGAAGACCTCCCCGATCGGGAGATATACTTAAAAGTTAAAAGTTCCAAGCTCCATCTTGCAGGTGCTCATCCGACAATATTCCCATGCCCAGAGATGATGGATTGGATCATACAGAAAATAGATTCTAAGAATTTCGTGATCAAAGATAGCGAAGGCAAGGATTTCACAACGCTAAAAGGCTCAGACGCCCCTGTTTACTACTCTTTGCCACAACGGGAAGAAGATTTCACAGAAGAATGGGCCGTTGCTCATGCAGTTCCTGTATTCGACACTGTAAGGCAATGGTGGGAGGAGCACGAAAAGTTTAAGGTCAAGAAAGACCAGGAATACCCAGTGGCGAGCCTCAGGAAAGTGTATAAATTAGTGGCTGCCCTGCTTTGTAGATTGTACGGGCGCCCATATGCCACTACCTTCAACGGCTCATGGGCAACTATCATGGAGTACGTCACAGTGCATGGCACCCATTTCAACTAGGCTAACATATTGATGACCTCCATTCACACAAATTTATCCTCATCATTGGCGCCAGATGAAGGAATGCCTTCCGAATTTTATATTACCTCTTATCTATTGGATGCCATCTGTTCGAGATTGCACTTTGAGGGATGGGTACATAACTGGGATCCCAAACAGACCCGTGCCATTCATCTACAAACCAAGGTGTTTTGGGAATCCCGGTATAAACCAGACATAGAGTCGATCTCCCAAGTGTTCATCCCTGCTCTATACAGAAAAATATTCGGCCAAGACGCTCCCTGCGTGTCTTGGTGAGAAATGGAGACGCTTAGCAAAGTGGCGCATTGGTTCCCTTTATCCGAATATACAATCATCCGAGTCTTTGGCTCGTTGAGGGCACCACATGCTCTGCCTCATTTTGTTACAGACAAAGTGCTCATGCAGGAGGTCTTTTTCCAAATGTCGTCAGGTTTCTCCAGGGTCCTGTCTAGAGGTAAGAAGAAGCTGTGGTCCGCTCTACCCCTCACTATTGGTGCATACACAGTTAAAGACTTCAGAGAAGTAGAGGTGGAGGGAGAAGAGATGAGAAGCTATCACTTTGAGGCTTTATAATACCGAACATAAGACCCGGAGAGGACAGTTCCTGAACATTGCAAGAAGGCTAAATTCAAATGCAACTATCAGCATACTGAACGCTCGGGAGAAGATGAAATAAGGAACTGGTACAATGCGGATAGACAACTTTATCCCGGGGCGGAATCTGGCTAGGGAGACCCGGATGACCAAACTTTGGAAGCGAGGAGTCGTGAATTAGGAGGTGCTTCTTCCTCTCTAGCTAAGAAGCCTTGGACCACCACAGGGAAAAGTACCTCTACCCAACAGAAAGAAATAGAGGCCAAAGCCCAGCAAGAGAGAGAAAAGAAAATGAAAGAGGACGAGGATAAGCGCAAGAAGAGCCTAAGGGCAGAACAGAAGAAGAAGCAGGCCGAGGAGGCCAAGAAGGAAAAAGAGAAAAAAGAAGCGGAGGCAGCAGCTGAACAAGAAATCAAGAAAGAGTTAGACAAAGTGGAAGCTGAGAAAGCCGTAGCAGCTGAGTGGAAAAGGAAGGTCGAATTAGAAGCAGCGGCAGAAGCGGAGCTCAGGCAGAGGAAAGAACATGAGAAGGCTGAAGCCGAATGCCGACAAAGAGAAGAGGAGGAAAATAAGAAGAAATAAGAAGAGGATGAAATGTTGGAGGATATCGAGGTGTCTCCCCTTGACATACCTCTGGGCAGTACATGAGCCTCCCTCTCCGATGTCAGTTCCCCCCAAGGGGAAGAGGAGGAGGTCTTCGACCTCACCAAGCTCACATTTGATCAGTTCTCTTTCAAAATTCGGCAAGAGAAGAGAAGATGCCCGGCGCAAAATCCTTCCACTGCATCCACAGTCGCAACCGGAAAATACATAGTCCTTGATACCAGGACTAACCCCGTGATGATAGCATCGGCTGGCACAAATTTCACTGCGGCCATGGAAGAAAATGTGACTAGAATGAGTAGAGATATCATTTCTCCGCAAAATAGACTACAAGAAGCAGAAAAACAAGGAAAAAGGGTAGAACAGGAAAGGGCGGCATTGAGAGAGGAGGTTCAACAACTCCAAAACCAAACTCCCCCTGTCAACGAAGTTCCGATTGCCATTCTAAAGGAGTTTGACACATTAGAGTCAACCATGAGGCAAGTGTATGGGGAAATGTTCACCGTAAAACAAATAATCACCCCATTGGTAAGAGCGCAAGTGGAGACCAAGCAGAAGCACTAACAGCTGAAAGAGGCCTCGACCGCCTTGGATCGAATGATGGAATGGACAAAACGCTACCCTCAGGCCCTTGAGAATTTTCCAAAGAAGGATTGGATTCATACGCAAGATGCCAAAGTCCAAATCTGGATGAAAATGCAGTCCAAGGATAAGCTATCCAAGGACTTAAACAAAGTAATGTCTGCATACGAACACCTGATCAGCGGCATCGACTCGATGCACACCCTTCACCACATTCCTTCGTTGGTGGTTTTGGACGAGCCAAAAACCTGGGATCAGGTAGATCAAGAGATCCAGTCATTTCTGCAGCCCATTAGGAAAGTTGTTGTCACTCCTGATCTTGCAGTGTCACGAGAAAACCTGAGCTAGTTTCTTGTCACGCCGGTATGGATTTACACCAAGCTCACCTCTCTTTCAAACCAGAGCTCACAGAAGAAGGAAACTCTAATCCCAAATGCCTTGGAGTGCATGCATCAGTTGAAATAGGAGGTCCCCCTAGTTTCTCCCATAGCAGTAGAGTATCAGACCTGGCAAGAATTCCTCAAAGGAAAGCAGATTGATACCCCTAATATCTCAATTGCGCGCTCATCTTCATAACTCAGTGGTAGTAGGTCGCAGGTCGCACCACCCAGTAAGTCGCAGGTCACACTCACCAGCCAGGTCGCAGGTCGCAAGGCAACTCAACTGGCGGGCAGGCAAAGAGTCAGGAAGCCCAAAGGGCAAGTTTTGATCTATAAAACCCCCTCTGGGGAAAATGTAAAGGATCTTCTTTTTTTGGACTCAAAAGCTATACGACATTTTATTTGAAGATAACACTCTTTTTCATATGAATACAAATACCTGTTGAAACTCCTTTTGGATCTGATGTGTTTTGCTGTGCGAACACTATGAGTATTTATTTACAGTTTCAAAACATCTTTTGATTAATGAAAATACACTCTTAAATGGCATCATTTATGCATTATGGTTTCCTGTATTTGTGTTAATGATGTTCAGATTGATTGCTTGCTTAATGGATGTTAGTGACTTTGTTTATTAGCATTTATCTTTCAGGAAGTAAAGGGTCATCTCACCATGAAGAACTGTTTCTTTCGTGGTCAGAATACCCTACAAGCATAACCCCGAAGATGTGTTGCTGACAACATCTCCTTCGACGTGTATACTTTATTATTTGTCTTGCTACGCATAGTGTTATATACGTGTTAATGCATCAACCATGTATCTTGTATCATGTGAATAAGCGTGTGTCCACAGGTTCGATCGAGTTCTTTTGAGACCAAAGGGAAGGTGACTTAAGCGGTAGCCGAACCCACACCCCGGACGGGATCCCTATTCCAAACGGTTCAAGGTCTGATTGGGACTTTCTACTGGGGAGATCCCCTACTGTTGGCCGAACAATTTTTCCCGTAAACACCCCCGAATCTAACCAAGGAAGTATTGGTTGACTATGTGGACCATAGGGTTCACCCATCAATGTGTTACCAGTTGGATAAGTAGGACTTTGATAAAAATTTCCTATAGGTGGAGGGGTAGGGATATATGGTTGCTGTCCATAGGGCATATTGTATTGCGGGGCAAACAATTGGTTGCCCCCAGTGTAAAAGTGCCCTCCCATTCCAGATGGAGGTTGAGGTGGGTTAGTCCATATGAATGCAATAGAGCTTCCTGGGGGCATGCTACTACTTGCAGAGTTTGGAAATGACATAGACCCTACACCGATATTTAAACCACTTAAGGGAACAGTGTTAATAATAGGTTGTCCGGTTTGTCCTAACGATTGCAAGGGTAGTGAAATGTTCCCTATTTTCTGCGTGCTGGTGACACTGCCCCTTGGTATGGTGGCCAAGGGGTTTGAACTTAGCAAAGGGTTCCAACCAAAATGGTTGCTAAAAGGAACCGAAGTAGTCACACTCGTGGGAGAAGTAACCATAGGTCCCAACGTGGTCACTGTAGGAGTAGATCCCTAAGGACTTGGTGAGTTACTTACAATTGTGATAACCGTAGGGTTGGGATTAGGTATATGTTGACTACTGAGGTTACCAAGTAATGGCATAGAACTGAAAACTGGCGGGGAGGATGGCGGCAAACCTAGGATGGTTTCCATTGGCATCGACCCTGTGGATGCCGGTTGAGAAATGGATGTTTGTGCGACCGAAGACATATCAGTGTGTGGTGGAATCTGAACTATCACAAGCCCCAACAGATTAGTGAGTGGAGGATTGTAATGAGCTACGACCCCTTCCGTGAAAGGGTCCTTCGGAAATTCCATATGATATGAGGCTATGTGAAAATCAGGGTTTGTCAATAGAGACTGCTCTTCCATTGAAGGCACAGGTTCATCAAGGTTCAATTCTTCCTCAAGAGTCAGAGGAGGTAGACCCTGCTGTCGTCGAGACAGACGGCATGGGTTGGATGATGCCACGGTGACCTGTTTAGTTTTAAAAAATTTTAATAAATTGTGATGTATTATAAAGTCTCAATGACAGTAACCACACACCTAAAAAAGAAAAAAGAAAAAAGGGCTCTCTAAAATAAATCAGCAAGCAGCCAGAATAGGTTGCCTTGTCTGAGTACTACCATTTTCTGGTGACAAAATCTAGTATCAGAATAGTATACATAGAGGGTTGGTCGAAATTATAGTTACGGTCACTCTAGAGCTTTGCCCGAACCTCAGACGATAGGTGTAAGCACTCTCGTGAAGACGAGTACCCTCCTAAAGACCAAAGACAGAGTGGGTCCGTCTGTTTCAGGTACCTGGACAACCCGTCCTAGTCACCTTGTGTAAGTCCCTAAAAAGTATGGCCACTAAAGATACCTCAAATCACAGAAATCATCAGGGGGGTCCACGGTCAAGGACAACATGCTATATCGGTAGAATACCTAGATCCCCGATCTAGTTTCGACATCCCCAAAGAGAACCCCAGAATATATCATACCCATCGGATGTAGTCAAAGGCGGGCTACCTTCTTGTGCACCCAAGTGTTGTCTCGCATTGAGCTCCGATAAAGGAACGGTCCTGATAATATGAGTGCAGTAGGATTTCGCTCGTTAATGACTCTAGTATCAAGTTTTGAGATCTTGGGTGATTTTCTCACTTTTCCTAACCCAAGATCCTAGCCTAAACTACTGTTGGTGTGAGCTCAAAAAGATTAATGTGATTGATTTTATTATCGCTTGATTCTTAGTGTACTTGATTATTAGTCTTGCAGAGGGGGAGTGGATGTATGAACTGTAATGAGACTCTAACTGAAGAAACCATGCAAAAATATGCTCTAAATAATCAATTCGATGAAGAGTATTTATACAAGGAGAGGTTTATTTTCAACATCCATGCACTAACATTCAAATAGCACAGTTCAAATTTAAAGATTCAGACTTCTATCTACCTCATCTTAACAGTCTTTGAACTGAAAATTTCAGAATTAATTCAGCTAGATGCAAAAAAACTTAAAAAAAAATTTCTTCTCTAAAAAGTAAATGCTTTTGACACTAACTTTTCAAACAAGAGCAAACAAATAGAAATGCCAGCTTAGTAAAAAAGCACAGGGATTTAGTCAAGGAGAGATACTGATGGCCACTGAAATTTGCAACCAAAAAAAAATCACAGGGGCGAACATCAAATTTTGGCTGAGTAACGCACTGTCTCTGAGTAAAGACAGTGTTAATCCAGAGACTAACGCACTGTATTTAAGCAGAGCCCGCATTATAACGTGACAGAACACTAAAAGAGGTAGCGTTAGCCAGGGTAAAGTTCTTTAGATGGTCAAACAGAAACAAGATTGAACTCTGTGAGCTTTTGAAATGTCTACTGGGCATAAAAACTGGTTCGAAGGGTCTGTGAACAGAGGAAAGAAGAAAGGGGGAAAGAGATAGTCCGGAAACTATGGGGAAACTCCCCAGCAGAGTCGCCAATTCTGCTATAGGGTAAAATGCTTGGGTTGTTGGTTATTGAATATCCCTCTCAGGGCTTTCCGGTGCCCGAGGCAGATAGTAAGATTAGCTGTATAGTTCACAAAGAAGGCACATACATGTTCATATTAACTTAAAACAACTTGATGGAATAAGATGGAATATTACCTCTTTAATGATCTTGGAGTCTTTTGGAGAGCGTTGAACAACGAAGTAGAGATCCTTCTTCACCAGCTCCAAATCTCAACTCTGCAATTAGTCAAAGCACCCGTGCAATTTCTAGCATAACATGTATTTCCTATCAATTAAGTCAATATATAATAAACATTTAAAATATGCACATCTAAGACTTTCATCTCATGCTATATAAGTAATTGAATAACAATGAAAATATCAACGCATAGAATGGAAAAAACAGATACAATTCTATTGATTTATAAAAAGGAGGATTACAACTTTCGGTTGTACTAAGCCCTCCTCAGCCTTCCAATCTCTCTATCTCTCAGTGTGGTGATGTCTTGGTCAATAAGTTCTCAATGAACCTCTTTGACTCTTGATTTTGACACTACAACAATAATGCTATACTTCACAAGTATTCAAAACTTTGACAATCCTTCGACCTTGAACCAAGAGCCTTCAGCTCCATTTTATAGGAGATGGAGAGAGCAATCATTGCCCTTCTCTTTCCACTAGTTCTGAATAGAAAAAACCAAGATGTTTCCTCAACTTCCATGCTTTTTCCCTCTTTGAGAGTTGAGTTGTTTTTAGCAAGGCCAGAGAAGAGATTAGTGCTTTGCAGTTTCCTTTTTGTACTGACTCTCTTGTGAGAAAAAGCTGGAAATTCAAATCATTCTCTACGGGTTTTTCCCGTTCCAAACTCAAAACATGGGTAACGCTGCCCTCTAGTGTAAAAAGAGTGCTGCCCTAGCCACTAACGCAGCCTATTCATTGATCAGGTGCGTTATAATGCTCTTGTGTTGTTATAGTGGGGCGTTATCTTGGCAGAAGTAGGTTTAGTTTAGGTCTTTGTATTCCTTCCATATTTATCTTCTCCTTTGAGCTGATGAGGAGGTATTTTGACCTGTAACAGTTTCACTGGTGCTGATTGGGATGGAAGCTATAATGATAGAAAGAACACCTATGCTTTCTGTTTTAGCTTGGGCTCTGCTATGATTTCATGGTCTATTAAGAGGCTATTTATTTTTTTCTCTCGGTACAATTGAGGCTGAGTATATTGTTTCTTGTCCATCCTGTTGTGAAGTTGTGTGTCTTCAAAAGACGTTTGCTGGTTTATTTGATTAGGTGTTGGAATCAACCATTGTATATTGTGTTAATCAAAGCTGTGTAAAGCTTTATGAGAACCTGCTTTTTCATGATAGATCATTAGGGAAATTTTGTGGTCTAGAATGGGCCTCCTAAGGAAATAATAAAATAATAGCTAAACCAATAAAATAATATTTATGAATTTTCAATTCACTTTTTGCACCACAATCCATGTAACCATAGTTAAATTCAATTCAAAAGTTGTACCAAAATAAAATTAATAAAAAAATTGTATTGATGTGACTATAAATAAGAATGAGTTTTTCAAGAAAAAGTCATTATCATTGAACAACTAATGTATTTGTCCTTTGTACTTAAATAACTTAAAATAAAATATAAATATAATTTTATAAATTCTTAATTATATTATATGCTATTAATTAAAATTTATATTATTTAAGTTGTATAATAACATGTGATTAATATCCTATATAAAAATAATATAATATAATATAATAAATGTATAAGGATATGCATTGTTTCTTTCAAAATATATGAAATGACAATAATATATTTTTATTAAAAAGTGTGAAATGACATTTATTATGAGTACTTTACTTTGACTTTAATATTACTTAGAGCACTACCATGGTTAACCATGAGTTTTTACCCACCATTGAGAATGTGACAAGTACGTACCTTTAACTCAAGCAATGCCACCTCAACCATTAAGGATGATGTCATCTTCTAAAATGTGATTGTTTCTCATAAAATGAATTTTGATTGTACATTTTCCTTAGGAGGCCCATTTTAGACCTCAAAATTCCCCTAATGCAATGCACATTGAGATCAAGTATCATTACATCCAAAATATTTTCCAAAGAGGAGTTGTGAGGTTCGAGTATGTGCCTACTGATCAATAGGTTGCTGATGTTTTGACGAAACCATTGTTCGAGATGAAGTTTTCATTTTTTAGAGAACAACTTGGAGTTGTTGAGAATCCCTTTCTGGGTGAGAGGGAGCATTGATTGGATAACATCATGTGATTAAAAATCTTACTTAGGCTTAGTAAACCAATATGGTTGGGGAGTTTGATGTTTGGTTCTGAGGCATGAAGTGATCCCTTGGGTCATTTGACTGAGAGACCAATTTGGTCAGGGAAACTGATTTTGAGTTCTCTCCCTTGGGTCATTTGACTGAGAGACTATATAGTTGGGGATTGAGATAGGGATTCCTCCCTTGGGTCATGGAATGAGAGACCTTGTTTATGGTAGGGGAGATGGACCCTGTGTACTGTCTTGTGTCATTGTGCTTGACTGAAAAACCATTGCATATGGTTGGAGAGTTTGGCCTCATTGATTGATCCCATTGACAGTTGGGCACTAACCCAAGTTGCACGATATGAGGAAATAGGTACGATTTTCCGATACGGGTACAAGTATGAAACGTGCCCCCCAAAATTTTAGAAACGGGGAAACACGATATATATATATATATATATATATATATATGACATTTAAGAAATGCTATGTGAAATCATAAAACATACATGATACATTATAATTTATTACATTTAAAGTTTAAACATTATGATTAAATTGTCCAATGTCAATGCATAAACAATAAGTCTCTAAATTTACATCACATTTACTCATGAGTGATCACATAATGAAAATAACAATATAAGAATATCCAAAATCAACCTTTATTATATATCCAAATCTCAAAATCAACCTTTATTATATATATGAGACTGCAATTACAATAAAGACTATGAAGCTGCAAGTACTATAAAGACTAAAGACTAATCATCATCATCATATTCCTCATAAAAAACAAAAGTAGAAGCATGCTCAACAATGGATGTTGGAGCTAAAGAAGATGATTAGCGAATCCCACTTCTAGGCTCCTGGTCCTCAATATTCAGGGCAACAAGAGAGAGATCCAAATCAAGACTTCCAAGGTCCACATCCCATTCTTTATAAATACCACTATTATATTCTAGACCCCTACGAGATGCAAGGTGAACGTTGGAGTGCACATAACCAAGATCCTCTACTTTCTATGAGCCCAACCTGTTGTGCTTCACATAATAAATAAAACCATAGGTGCTCCTATTCCTTTCCGTTGATGAAGAGATTGCCACTTGCGAAAGAACACGAATGGCAAGGTTTTACAAATGTACACTGTTTTCTCCATGAAAAATCAACCACCTAATTGGATTCGTGGTGCTTCTCTCCTCTAAAGCTGATATATCTGAATAATCATCTAATCCTTCAACAAAAATAGCAAATTATTCCTTCACCTCCTTGTGTAGATGAGCTGATGACATCTTATAAGGGATTTTTTCACCCCATTAGCCACCTCTCTATCCTTATGGGGTGCCTTCCTCTTCCCATTTCTTTGAGCAATAAGCTCCTCATCATAAAATTTTGGGTTCAAGGCATGTGTTAAAGTGTGCAATGGAGTGTTGAAAATTTTCCACCTATCAACAATGATTTTCTTGACTAAATCAACAAAATGATCATCAACAAACAAAATTTGCAGAGACTCTTGTGAAATTATTTCCATAGTTTTCTCAATTATGGTATCC
Organism: Pinus albicaulis; assembly: GCA_034641835.2. Lineage (NCBI taxonomy): Eukaryota > Viridiplantae > Streptophyta > Pinopsida > Pinales > Pinaceae > Pinus > Pinus albicaulis. The sequence goes on along the minus strand of JAXQQM020077349.1, from coordinate 42,861 downwards.
ATGCCATTATATACCTCTCCTAAGAAAGGTTGGTTGGTGTTAGCATTCAGACTAAGCTCAAATGTAGGGGTTGTGAACTTTAGCAAGAAATCTATCTCGCTCCACCACTCCTCATCAAGGCACAATCTACGCACCATATATCCCTGCTATGAATCTGCCTGTCTCCACTCAACCCATATTTGAATCACCACCATAGAAAATAATGCTTTCTTAACCTCAACAAGGCGGCACAACAATAGGAAGTTTGAGGCATCTTGTCTCAACAACTTTTAACAACTCAAATTTGGAGTACTCTCGAAATATTGCATGAGATTGGTGGTGGTTGGTGATGAATTTAACAATCTCCATTGCTTCCCCTATGATTTCCTTTATCCATGGAACTTTATTGTCAATCTCCTATAAGATCAGATTTAGATTATGGAAAATGCATGGTGTCCAAAATATGTGGTCAGACCTCCCCTCAATAATTAAACCTACAACTTTGCAAACTGATGCATTATTCATGATAACTTGCACCACCCTGTTAGGTCCTATTTGTTCAATAGATTTTATAATAGCATCAACAATGAACTATGCATCTCTTACCTCTCCTGAGGAGTCTTCTTCCTTTAAAAAATTTCTCCTTTTGGTGAAGTGGCAATGATATTTATCAATGGTCTGCGCCTTGTATATGTCCATCCATCTAAGACTATGGTAACCCCACAGCTACTCCAGGAATAATGAATTTGTGATAATATATCTTCCACAAGCTCCTTCTCATTTTTGACTTTCTCATAGTTGGGCCCCTTGTACTCTTGAGGATATTTGTTAATTTCCCCTATAATATCTTACTAGTAAGGAGTGTAAACAACATTGAATGAGATACCACATGCATAAACACACCTAGCCACTCTGGAATCAAATTCTTCTCTCACTTGCACATTCACCAATTTAGAAATTCTGCTATCTTGAACTGAAGTGGATTCCCCTCTGGTATTTTTCGATGTTGGTTGTTCTTGTTATTGAGTGGCTCCCCTCTTCCTTGCTTCAAATACAATCCTTAGCTCAACGTTTGGTGGAGCTTAAGGAGTAACTTGACTAAGGCCTTCCTGCATTCTTTCAATTCCATCCACCTCATCTTGCTCTCTTTTATATGCCCTCCTCACTAATGGGTTTGTTGTTTTTGTGCAACCTGCAATCCTCTATCCTCATCCATGCAAAAGATGTGCCTTCACTCTTATCCCTTGCATGAATTCATTGCAAATATTACATCACCATTCCCATGAGCCACCACGTCCACATCTTTGAAGCTTTTGAACATGCCTCCAAAGAGGATAATATCTAAACCTCGAGTTGGAATTGGGGCTTGAACTTGCACCTTGGTTGGAAGCCATTGCTGCGATTTTTTTTTTTTAAACAAATATGTAAATATTTTTTTTTTTTCATATTTTTGGAAGCATAAACCCTAAAAAAATAGAAGAAATATTGGGGAAAAACTAAGAAAATGAATGCTTCTCACCCAAATTAATTTTTTGTAGCTGAAGCTACCCCAAAATGCCACAAAAGACAAGAGAAATATGGCTGTAGCTGAGCCAGAATCCAAAAATGATGTATCCAGAAACTCCCCACTCCAAATATGTTGGTGAAATCTCTCTCTCTTGCTACTAAAATATTATTTTCTCACTGTTGAAAACACCCTAGATGAAACCACTACTCTCTTCCACTTTTCTCCTTGATAAAATCGTTTATCTCCAAGTGAAACTACTTTCTCAATTCGTGTGATGAGGGAATGAGGCGAGAGTCTTTTTATAACTTGCGAGAGGCATCTAGAAACATACAAAAGATATTTTATTTTCCAAATAAAAAAAATAAAAAAATAAAACCGAAAAAAAAACACCACTTAAAGGCAGAAACACGACCGTATGATCTAGAAATGCATTTCAGGTCGTACTTGGCCACGTTTCCCCCACATGAAACATGGAAATATGACCTAAAACAAGTTTCCAGGTTGTACCAAATGTGTTTCCACACGTTTCTACCCAAAAACCATCTCAGGACCAACATTTCCTGGAACATTTGCACGGAACTTGATGCCATTGGATTTTAGCTTATGGGATGTGTTTGATGTTATGTATATTTTCTTATTATGAGACTTGTACATCTAATCTCTCCCTTGGGATGTTGCTGAGAGACCTATGGATTCGTTAGGGAGATTGATCTTATAAGAGACATAGAGACTTGTACATCTAATCTCTCCCTTGGGATATTGCTGAAAGACTAATGGATTAGTCAGGGAGATTGATATTGAGAGAGAGAATGAAAAGTACCTCCCTAGCTAAGAGGGAGTGTTGGAAATTTGATAGCTTCGGTCAGTATTTTCATTGGAAAAGAAAAGGAGAAATTATGATTTTCTATGCTTGAATAGGTTGGCCTCAAGTGCACAAGTCGGTCCCACTCTTTGAATGGGTTGAACCCCAAGGTAAAAACCCTCCTCCAAGAACACATAAATATAAGTTTGTTGACCCTCATTTGGCATCTCATCGCACATATCACTTCAATTTGAAACAAGGTGATTCGTCCACATGTGTGAAGGAGAAAAGAGGAAGAATAATTCTACATTGAGTAGCCTTCTTATCTTATATTTTACCAACATTGACTTGGGATCATTTATTTATGTTTGACTGAGATTTTGACTATTTGCGGAGGCAAAAATTTTTAGAAGTTCATTGAGTCTGTTTGACCAAATTCTACTCTTGTTTCTGGCTCGTTGAACGCATGTTGACTGTAGGTAAACTATGGTATTTGACCAAGATTTTGACTGGGCGCATTGACTATGATTTGACTCGATTTCGACCTCCTCTGTTCAGGTACCTTGGGACGAAATTCGGCCCCTTTGTTGCAGACTTGAATTTGTTTAGAGTTGATTGTTTTTCTCTCTCCTTTGACTAGTTTGACTTGGAAATATGGAGGTCAGGAATTTGGAATTGTGTTTGGAAAATTCTAATGTACATTTGATGAACTGGATTCTCTCATAAGGAAATATTTTATGGGTTCTTCCCTTTTGGGTTTTGCCTTGGTTGCTAGCCTAAATTTTCGTGTTTCTTGTATCTTGTTTAATTGTTTACTATGACCTATATTTCTTTATTGAAGAAAGTGTATGGTTGAAAATTTTCAATTAAAACTACTTAATGATTGAATGCTCTAAATAAGTCTAATTTTATCATTGGAAGTAGTTATCAAATTGAAAAATTGTACTATTCTTGATTGAACTAGAAAATCAACAAAAACAATTTCCCTCAATGGAGTGATTGAGGAAGAAGTGTACATAAAGAAACCTCAGGGCTTTGAGTTACATGAGGAGGAGTCTCATGTCTGTAGACTAAAGAAGGCTTTAAATAGAATCAAGCAGGAACCTCGGGCTTGGTATTCTTGGATTGATGGATACCTGATGAGTCTTGGTTTCACTAAGAGTGATGTTGATTCCAATCTTTACTACAAGGTTGTTAAAGATGGAGTTGATATTTGGGTTCGAGATGAAGGATCTAGGTCTGGGATTAGAAATGTGGCAAAAGCCAAGTGAGAGCTTCCTTGGTCAAGGGAAGTATATTATAATGATCTCTCAGAGATTTGGGATGATGGATTGCAAGTCCATGGCCACTCCCATGGTGACCAATTTCAAGAAGTTGAGAGGCTCTGACTCAGATTTGGTGGATCCTTCTGTGTATCGACAATTTATTGGGTCCTTAATGAAATTGGTTAATACCAAACTTGATATTTTCTTTGTAGTGAATACTTTGAGCCAATTCATGGTGGAACCTATGCATGTACACTAGATTGTGGCAAATCATGTGTTGAGATATTTGTGTGGTACTATCAGTTATGGTTTGATATATGTCTTAAATGGTGCAGTAAAACTACAAGGATACACAAATTTTGATTAGGTAGGAAGTGTTGAGGACAGGAAGAGCACATCAAGTTTCTTCAGTTTGGGTTTTGTTATGATATCCTGGATGAGTAGGAAGTAAGAGGCATAGTATATTGTAGTTCTTCTAGTGAGTTGTGAAGCAACGTGGCTTCAGAATTTGTTGGCATGATTCTTGGATCAGGTGCTGGAGACGATCATGATACATTGTGAATATCAAATATGTGTGAAGCTTTCAAAAAATATAGTTTTCCATGATAGGTCGAAGCTCATTGAGATTAAGTACCACTACATCCGAGACATGGTATAAAAGGGAGTGGTGAGACTCCAATATATTTACATGGACGAGCAGGTTACTAACACTCTCACAAAGATTTTGTCCTGGATGAAGTTTGTGTACTTTAGAGCCATGCTTGGAGTGGTTGAGAATGCCTCCCTCATTGAGAGGGAGTGTTGATATTGTAGCACCAGGGAAAACATTTTCCCTAGATCAATGGTATTGACTAGATGCCATGTAATGTGGCTAGGGAGAATGGACCAGATAACATGAAGTCCCAAAGTGCTTCCTTATCCAGAAGGTTCTCAACATATTGCCAAGGGTTACTTGGCTAGTGCATAAAGTGAGTGTTGAAAAGTGTAACTAGGATCGGTCTTCGCACTGACTATGTAATTATGTATTTATGTAAAGAATACGATAAATATAATAAAATGTATTTTTGTTATACTTGCTTCATGGGTTTCATGAGAAATATTTTATTATAGGTCAATAGAATTCATCTTGATTTCTATTAGGGTTTGTCTTCTGTTTATAAATATAATAAGAGTCATGTTTATGAAGTGTCTAGTTTGAAGAATGTGATCCAAGACTTTGTGGAAGAATGGCTCATAAACAACCCTCAAGACTATCCACAATGAACGCTATAAGATAAGATTATTATACAGTGATAAAGTCGGCCTATTATACAGTGAGGATGTCGACCTACATACTTTGTGTAGGGTCGGCCTAAAAGCAAGTAGAAACACTACACACACACACACACATATATACACATGTACATATATACATATATATGTGTGTGTGTGTGTGTGTGTGTGTGTGTATATATATATATATATATATATGAACCTGCGGCTCATTCAAGACCACCAATCTATGCGGATTTCTCTGAATAAGTTAATGAATTTCAGAAAGGATTTAGTTCGGGTTACATAATGAGAATGTGGATTCAAGGATAGCAAGACAATGAATGCCTGAGTACCCTATGTAGATATCAAGAAGGACCTAAGTGCATACATATCTATGAACGCAATAGTAGAACCAAATTTGGGTTACATCCGAGCTAATGCAGAGAATGCGGATTTGGTTTTAAGGCATCCTGAAGTATCTGAAATGTGGATTACTATAAAGAATATGCGGTCCAGATTGAACCTAGTATATGAGTTTGGATAGAGGATGAAAATAAGTGTGAATATCACAGCGTAAAATTGAAAATAGAAGGAAGGTAAATCTGAGTTTTACCTTCTTATCTTCAGTACACAAAAATGAATATATCTCAAGTGAACATGAAACAAGAAGAAGTATATTGATAACCAACGACTAAATCAAGGAAGATATAATTAGAGATCGAGTTCTCTAGTGGTCGTGTAGGTCAGTGCAAGAGAGAAGGATCAACGTTGTGAAGCATACAAAGAAGCATTGACAAGGTCATGGAGACATTCCTAGGTCAAGGGTCTGAGTCTTGGTCATGGTACTTGTCATTTGAAGATTCATAAGAATAATTCTTTTCAGGTTTTCCTCTCCAAGAGGGAGAGGTTTTTCCCTAGATCTAGGAGCCTAATTTTTTGTCTCGTGTATTTTGATAATTGACTTGATGAATACTAAATAAGCTTAAAGAAGAGAAGACATAATTAACTCAAGTAAGATCACAAGTCATTATCAAGAAGAGAATTTGAATTAATCACCAACCCTCCAATATTCTCAACAGTGAGTGCCTCAAAGCATTAGGCAAGTATTTTTACCATTCAAGTGCTATGTGACGATACGGGGGAATGATAAATGAGCCCATGGTTTCACCATTGTTCAGGGAAAATTGAATTGGCTCCAAACGATGAATTGGTTAGTTGGTGACCTAGGAATAGTTTTGTTTTACTCCAGTCAGGATGTATTGGTCATATTGCCAAGGGTTATCTGGCTAGTAGGTGATGAGGTCCTTTACATGATGTTGATGCAAGATGCTTTCCATGCGGTTTTTGAATGGAACATGAAGTGGATGGATACATTAACATAGAGGGTTCATTTCTTGGGATGGAGAAATTTTTCAACCAAGTGGACATCTTGAGGAAGTCAAGGTGAATACTTCCCTAAATAAGAGGGAGTGTTGATTTTTGGGTAGCCACGGTAGGTATTCCCCAGCTAATCAAGTTAAAAGAAATAAAAATTAAATTTTAAATTAAAATAAAGAAAAAATAAATTTTAAATTAAAAGAAAAAAAATTGAAAGAAAGAAAATCAAATTTAATCAAATTTAATTTTCAAAGATACATGCATCTTGGGCACCTTAAAATCACTATAAAAAGACACTTGAATTTCAAATTTTCATTCACACTCATCATTCACATTTTTCTCTCCCACACATGGGAAGTTATCTGAGGAATTTTCTAAGTGTAATTACTTAATGATGTTTTGGAGTGTGTTATAGTAATATCATATATCATTGGAAGTAATTATGAGTTATAAAAAATTGTGCTTATCTAATTAGCACTAAAAGAATCAAGAACATAGTATCGAGGACCCTACCTTTGGTAAGAGGTTCAAGGTATTATATATTATGGCAAGAACTAGATTGTGTGTCATTATGCTCGATCTAGAATGCAATGGTTTGATTTTCCAAATATTCCAATGTTTCTTCACCAACATCAGATAATATCATCCTGACATTGCTAAGACCAACATGCAAAATATTTTTAATTTAATTTTAGGTGAAGCTGATCCCATTTGCAAGCAACTACGGTCAAGGGTATTGGCTGTTTTTTTCAAGTTGGTAACTAGGGACAAATTCCACTTTAGACATCTCATTTGATGAAGATGATTATTGCATTGAATTACTCCTTTAGAGAGGACCAAAATAAACCTAAAGATAATCAAATTTGGATATGTAGAAATGTTTTTTTGAATTTATGCCCACATGTGTGCAAATTGTCAAGGTCGACCACATCATCATGTAGGCTCATGAAGCCCAAGAGACATGTCACTTTACCCTCAATGAATTTTATAAATATGAGAGACCTCAAACCTCATTTGGCATCATCTCATCTCACACATTCTTCTCTCTCCTCATCCGATTGGTTTGTATAACTTATTGGGCATCTCTTTTCCTCACACATGTGGCAACAAAAGCACAAATTGTAGGACAAATTACAGGTCTGAAATTTCAGAGTCTGTTGCAGGTTTGACCAAAGTTTACCAAGGGTGTTTTGACCACATTTGACTGCGATTTTTGGGTAATAATTTCTCTTTTGGTAGGCCGCATTTATTGGCACAAGAACTGAGGCATTATGTTGACTTTGACTGTAGACCAATTGTAGGGTTGACCACATAGTTTGACCAATTTTGACCATTGTTTTCATGATTGTTTTGGGTTGACTTTGACTAGCAAAGAAGGTCTAGTTTGAATGGCTTTGACCAAGCTGAAAAAATGACTATTTGCGACTATGTTGACCAATGTTGACTTTCTGGTTAGGGCATAATTGACTATTGTTGACTTCAGATTTTCCATGGCTGTTTTGACTATAATTTGGAAATTCAATTATTAATTTATTGTACTCTCTCTCTCTATTGAAAATTTGATATAATAATAAGGAGAATTGATTAAAGAGTTTTCCACATCTTGTGGGTTTTCCCTGGCATTAGCCAAATCTCGTGTTCTCTTGTCTTGGCCTATCTTCTGCAGTTTACTGTTCATGTCCTATCTACTGTTACTGTCAATTTTATTTATGGTTAATGTGATTTCTATTGGAAAATAATTTGGAAGTTGTCATTGGGATGCTTAAAGTACATTGAAGTAATTGTGCTAAGCATAGAAAACACCATTGTTAACTAAAATTAACATTGTATCAGAGCCAAAGTGAAGATAAAGCCCAAGAAATAGAGAGAAAATAAATCACTAAGAAAGATAATTTGGACAAGTCTCCATGGAATCTACATCTTACTTCAAGGATGAGGACAAGCTCAATGAAAAATTTGACTATCATGCATGGAAAATGACTTTGGACTTGACTTTGCAAGAGCATGATGCAATGAGCTATGTGCAGGGAAAAGTGGTGGATCCTCCTTCAAATGCACAAACTGCTGCAGAGACAAAGTATTAAAAAGGTGAGGTCAAAGCTAAGAAAATTAATATTGACTCCATTCAAAAGAATTTGGTTTATTATATATCTGATTTGGAAACATCTAAGGAGATGTATGATAAAATATATGGGATGTTCAAAGTAAACAATAAAAATCAAATCCGCTTTCTCAAAAACAAGTTGAAGGATATCACGATGAATAACGGGAAGTCTATCCAATCCTATTTCATGAAAATAACTCAAATCAATAATTATCTACTACCTATTGGAGAAGTTATTGCTGACAGGGAGCTCACTCTCATTGCACTTGGAAATCTTACAAGACCTTGGGATGTATTTGTGACCATTATTCTCAACAATGACATGATACCTGGTTTCGATGAGTTATTGGCTAGATGCACTCAAGAAGAGACTAGGATTATGTAGAGAGACAAGACCTCAAATGTAAATGAATCTACTGCCTTCTCTGCTCATGCAAAAAGGAAGAATAATGTCGGTCCAAGGAGTCAGGGTCAAGGGTTCAAGAAGGGATTTAAGGAAGGAAGGTGCTACGATTGCAACATGTTCAACCACTACGCTAGAGTATCTTCACATGAAGAATACTCCAAGGGATGATGACAAAAACAACCACAACAATTTTAAAGGCAATGGAAATCAAATGAACAACAAGTTCAACAACAATGGAAAGAGGAATGCTCTTGTTGCTTGAAATGGAAATGGTCGAACTCCCAAGAGGACAATAAATTCTAGGTATGATGAAAGTAATTTTGTAGGAAAACAAGATGAATTTTATCTTATTTACACTCTATCTATTGCCTCTCCTCTGGATATGTTGGATCATTGGTTGATTGATAGTGGAGCCTCAAGGCACTTCACTCGATACAAAGAGGCCCTTTCAAATTGGTTGAAAATAAGACTAATTTAGAGATCATACTTGGAGATAATGCCACTACCTTGTGAAAGGGATAGGTATTGTCACTCTTCACTTGAATCATGGTCAAACCATTCATCTACAAGAAGTATTGTATGTGCTCATTTTGAAGATGAACCTAGTGTCCATTTCTGAAATGGAAGATAAAGGCTTAAAAGTAACATTCGCTGATGGAAATGTACGTATTTGGAAAAGAAACCATAAATATGCATTTGCTCTTGGATTTACAGTTGATGGTCTCTATCAAGTTGGTGGAAGTCCTTTGGGAGCTTTGGAAAGTGATACTTCAATTCAATCTGAGCTATGGGACCAGATATTTTCCCACTTAGATTACAAAATCTTACTTGGGGTAAGGAAAATGGTCACATGTATGCCCTAGTTCAACATGAATCATGAAGGTGTTTTTTAGGGTTAGGCAGCTGGTAAAATTATAAAGGGACCATTTACTTCTAGTGAAAGCCATACAACTGATATTCTTTAGCTAGTCCATTCTAACTTGTCCGGTATGTTTCCTGTAGCATCGTTGGAAGGATACTTATGTTAGGAAATATTTGTGGATGACTACTCACGTAAAACATGGATATATTTATTGAAGAGGAAGGATGAAGTGTTCAAATGGTTTTGTTCCTTCAAAGCATTGGTGGAAAATAAAACAAGGAATAAGATCAAGATATTGAGGACCGAAAATGGAACCAAATATGAATCAAATGAATTCAATTAATTTTGTAGAGACGCTGGCATAAAGAGGGAGACAACTGTTCCATACACTCCTGAGCTGAATGGGGTTAGTAAAATAATGAATTGAACAATCACGGAAGCCACCCGTGGCATGCTCCATGATTAAGTTATAATGAATTTCTTATGGGGAGAAGCTGCCAACACTGCCGTATATGTTCAAAATAGGAGCCCGCATCAAGCATTGGATTTCAATACACTTGAGGAAGTTTTTATTGGTAAGAAACTTGATGTTTCTCATTTTAAAAAATTTGGTTGTCCTGTGTACTTTCATGTGCCTAAAGAGAAAAGAAACAAGTTGTAAGCCTCTGGGAAGAAAGAAAATTTGTTGGCTATAGTGAAAATTCAAAATCATATAGAATCTATGTGCCTAGTCAAAGAGATGTGGAAGTAAGTCATGATGTCACCCTTGATGAAGACACTGCTCTTGGGAAATCCAAATATCTCCCTATCCCAAGAAAAGACAACGATGTTGTTACTGCCGAAAAGTAGGATGAACCTACGACATATGAGTTTATGTCTAATGTTGAAGGTCTGATGGATCCTATTGATCCACCTCCTTGTGATCCCTCTACCTCTAGGAAGAGACCACTATGGCTCAAAGAAACTGTCAAATATGTTGAAAGACATACTGATCCAAGAGGGACACTTCGTGAAAGTAAGAAGCCAAACATGTATCAAGGTTATTTGGCTGCTATGAGTACTATTGTTTAAGCTAAACCATGCACATTCGAGGAAGTAGTAAAGCACTAGGTTTGGAAAGATGCGATGAATGAGGAGTATTAGCCAATCATGAAGAATGATGTCTGGGATGTGGTGCATAGACCCAAGGGAAATTTTTTGGTCACTTCTAAATGGATTTACAAAATCTCATGGAGATGATGGGGGTGCTGAAAAATATAAGACCGAGTTCGTTTCTCGAGGCTACTCTCAAAAGGAAGGAGTGGACTATGATGAGATATTTGCACTGGTTTCCTGATATACCACTATCCGATCTCTTATTTCTCTCATTTCCAACCAAGGTTGGAGCCTACATAAAATGTACATCAAGGCTACTTTCTTGCATTGCTCGCTTAAGGAGGAAGTCTACATGGAACAACCTCAAGTGTTCGAAGTATAAGATCGAAGAACACACATATGCAGGTTGAAGATATATCTCTATGGGTTAAAGCAAGCCCCTAGGGATTGGTAAAAATTGAAAATTATCTCGTGAATATAGGATTTGTTATTTCCCAAATCCACCTCAGGCTGAAAGAAGGCGGGATTCAGGGTAACACCGAACCACGCTCAGTCTGGTAGCTAGCCTTACCAGAACAGGAGAGGGCTCTCTCCAGGTCAATCTCAAGAAAAATGTATCAATAGGCCTTGAGATGACTAAAATGAGTGCTAATTTTAGGCTAGGTATATTAATCAAGGAGTTTGGAATGATTTTTAGGGGTTTTTGTTGGAAAAAGGGAAAGGCAATTTTGGGCTTGGGGATGAGGCCAAATTTTTGAGAGTTTAAGTTGGGGCAGGGAAGGCAATGGCTTTGATGTCTTATATTAAATTAATGGATAGAAAATAATACTGAGAAGCTGAAGAGGGCAGGAAGATGCAAGGATCCTCTTCAAACGGAGGAAAACATATAAAACTAAACAAAAGTTTAAGGTAGAGCACCATCAAACTAATGAATTCTACCTTAGTTACTCATTTGTTTAATTCAGAAGCAAAGAGAAGGGAAATGGAATACATATAACATTAATGAAACTTACAGATACATGGAGAAAAACATCATCAAAACTCAGAGCCACAAGGATCCCAACAAGTGCTGCAAAACCCTGGTCTTTCCTTTGCCAAAAATGCAGAAGTGTATGTACAATGAAGTGCCAAACTTTTCCCAAGTATCCAACCCTGAAAATGTCTTAGAAAATAAAATATATAGACAAGTATAACCCCTTCCCATGCATCTAGGGGTCGAGCTCATCCTTATAGGAGCTGTTTCAACCAATTCTAAACAAGGAACTGAAATCTAGGCAATCAAACAACTTGCCTCTATCTGGAAGGAAACTTATTCATTCATTTAATTTTCACTTTTTAGTGAATGAATCCTCTATAACAAGTAAATATGAGCCAAAATTACATCATAGTCATCAAATTACATCAATATAGATTAATAGTTACATAAAAAAGTGAAACTAGTCAAAACTAGGCAAATTTCTGAGCTGAAGAGTGAAAATGAGGCCAAATTTCTCTATGCGCCACGCCCAAAAACTCAATGCATCACGCCACTTTGAGCCTATTTTTGAGGCACTTCCTGAAGTCCAAATTGAGCTCATGATAGCTCATTGGAAAACCCCTCCTGTCTACTATCCAATTTAAGTATAATTTTTCAATTTGGAGTTCATTTACCCCTCCAAAACTACGATCTCCCAAGACTGGTTCCTGCTGGTGCAAAAGGTGGCAGAAAGGCCATTTTTGGAGTGTTTTTGACCCTTAAGACCATCCAGAACTTGATGAAATCCTTAGGTAATCCATGAGCACGAATAATTTATCATAAAAAATCCAAAAATGTCAAGTTTTCCTTCAGAAGATGTCCCAATAATAAGCGCGCGCAAGGTGGCGCGACGCGTCAGGCAAGAAAATCTGTTTTGTGACCAAAAAAACAAAATTGACAAAATGTTCTCCAAATTTGCTTAAATTTGGAGTGAAGGTCCCCCATCAAGTGTCATGGTCAGCCAAAGAAGCTTTGGCCAATATTTGAAGTGGATCAGGCCTTTTGTGCCTCCTTAGTGCCCTTCTCAGCCTCGCTTTCAAAATCTTCATCTTCGCTTTGCAAACATGTGTGCGGGCCCAATAGTGGTTCTTCATGTGCCTGAGCATGTATTTGTCCCTATTGGCCTTCGCCAACAGTTTCTAAAGATGAATGTTGACTCTCTTAAGGAAAATCTCCCGCTCAAACGGTGTCATGTCACCTGGTATTTTTCGGGCCAATTCACGGTCTTCACGAATTTTCTGCAGCTCCATGAGTGTTTGTTGATCCTCCAATTGTTTATTCCGTTGCTCCAAGTAATTTATAACCCACTGAGCTCTCTGCAACTTCACGATCAATGTGTCGATCTCAGATTTCTGCTCCTGGATGGTTTCTTTCAGCTTTGAGCTGGGAGAGCTCGAATCAACATCAATCAATATAAAATCAGTATCTTGGCCTCCTGAGGGGCCCTCATCTTGGATAGGCTTCTTGCCTCTGTCCTGTACCTGTGATGATGTAGAAGTTGAGACCCCTCCCACGCCATGTGGAGATAGTACTCGCTGAGCTGATGACGGTGGCAAGACCCCTTCCACCCTAGGTGGAGATAGTACTCTCCGTGCTGCTGCAAATAAAACTCTGGTGCCTCTCTGATAGGTAACATATACTGGAGCACTGATAGGCTCTATCTTGGGAACCTCAAATTGATGTGAAGGCTCTCCTACATCATGAAAAATCTCAGGAGGAGGCTGAGGGGCTGTAAAAAGGTCACGGGAAATGAACTCCTCTCATGCAATGCCCTGCAATCCAAGTTGATGTACCACAATGATCTTGATGAGCGCATAATGATAAATGTTGTTATGTTGCTGCTCTGGAGTCTTCTTCTGCACAAGGGTAGTCATCCTTTCTATGTTTCAGCACATAAAATATGGAATGTTCATCATCCGTACTCTCGTGAAATGCATCAACAACCAGATGTGGTATGCATAAACGTAGGAGAATCTACCCTCGCAACTGAAATACCGGATAATAAGTCTCATCAATGGCGCATATGAATCCTTCAGAAATCGGAATGGGAATACCCTGCTGAGCTTCTTGATATAGCTGGGTATGATGTATGGCTCATAGAACACTTTGTCCAGTTGCTGTCTCTTATTCCACTCTTCACCTACATTGGGTATCTCGGTGGCCTGAGAAATGGTTTCTGGCATCAAGGTGAAATTCACTCCAGCAAGGTTTACATGACCATCATGCAAATGTAAAACAAGCAAGCGAACCAACTCCTGATGATGCTGAGTCTGAGCAATCATCTCACAATACCAAAAATATGACTGTTGCTGAAAGCATGCCTGCAATTGAGTCAAGGAAGTGGGCTCTTCTCTGATGTGCTTGCCACTTTTATGAGGCCTTCTCGGTACATTAAGCTCTGTGGTTGAGTCACTGTCTTGCTCATATTCTTGCTCATATGGTGAATATGTCTCTGTTATGGTGCTGCAAATGTATGTGTCAACTGTATGTTTGGTTGGTTTGAAAATGAGCAAGTGGTGCTTTCATTTCAATTCCAAATGTGTGCCAAGGGAAATGAAGAGCTGTGGTAAGTATGAAAAGTGGGAAAAGTGGGGGTTTGTCAAGTGAAATTAATGCAATAACAGTCACTTGACAGTTTGGAATTGGGGATTTTTTTGCAAATGATATGGGAGAGGAATAAGGAGAAGGAATGATAGGGTTTAAGGATTTGAATGATATGAATGGTTTTCAAATGAATAGGGAAGGGATATGAATGATATTGTGACAGTGATAGGGAATTTGCTATGAAGTTCTTGGCACCAAAAATCACACCATTTAAAATTCAAATACAAACCCTAAGAGAAGTTTTTGACAAATGAGAGGGCTTATCATTTTGGCATTCAAATTCTTATATTTCACTTTCAAACCACACCAAACACCAGCTAATATAAATAGCCAAAGCCCACAAACTTACTTGGATCATTAGAAAACTGAGTTGATTTGAAATTTGGTGAAGCGGTGGTGAAAATTTGTTTGGAGGCTCTGTGTGCCGCGCACAAACCCAGTGTGCCGCGACCAACGTATGCGCCGCGCCAATTGCAAATTACACTGTGACAATCGGCCCAATGCGCCGGGCGGCCTATGTGCGCCGCACCCTCCTTCCTGTGCGCCGCGCAACTCCAAACACACAGTCTTCAGTTTTAAACTCACAGTTTTCGCCCTTCCACAACTAAACTCGACTTCTCTGATGCTACTTGGATGAAAATGGCTTGATAAATGTAGAAATATCTTTGTAAAGTCATGGATTTGATTTTTTCTTTGTAAAGACCCACTTTTGTAATGTTTTGAAATTGGCATTTTTTTACTTTTAATACAAACTCTGTTCTGCTTGTTTCCACTTGACTTTTTGGTTGAAAAGATGAAACTCTTGGAAATTTTTTGCAGGGATGGTTGGAATTGTATTTCAGCAAAGGAGGACCAAGACTGCCTCTGAATTCTTCATGACGAAAAACTTTAAAAATTACATATTTATTACAAACAATAAATTTGACAATTTCTTCTTCAAAACAGAGTTTTGAAGAAGAATCGTTCGCAAGCATTATGGATGATGAAAAATTTGAAATGAAAACTTATTTGGAACCTCCCTCTGGCCTGCTGGCATTATTGGACACTCGGAAACAAAAAATTTGAGAAACCCTAGACCTAATGACTGAGATGACTCTTAGTTAACCAAGAGACCAAAACAATACTATGAATGACTTTGATTTTGGCGAACATACCTGAGCCAACAGGTACAAGGCATGAGGGGGAATGAGTGATAAAGCCCTTCCGTCAGATGATGGCATGCCCCTAACGGAATGCAGATGAATGAGCTGAATGAGACACCTAAAAATGAAATGCAATAAGAGAAATGATCTCTGACAGAGGGATGTAAAGACTGACTCTAACATTGGCTCCAATGGGGATGGTGGCTCCTTGGAGGTGCCAAAAATGGCAGATCTCTGGGAGAGATAGACAGTGCCTTCATCCATTGGGCTATGGAGTCCATTATTTTGACAAAGCAACTCAAGACTGTTGACTGATTTATTAATTGAAAATATGCCTTAAACTGACTCAACTTTTAAAACTGAAATGACTAAAAAAACCGACTTGACTAACTCAAACCAAAACTGAAATCCTTCTTCAGAATTATAGCCTTCACTTCGGGCCCCAAACTGAAGAAAATATCACCGTGCACACTTGCGATGAAATTGAAATAAATGGTATGTACAATGACAATGTGATCAACAAAAAACATCTTAGAAATGGTACCGCTTGAGCAGCCGACCATTGACTGGCGCTCCTGGACAATCTTCCCTGTTCATATCCTTCAGAAGAAAGGTGTTCTGACCTCGATATGCTGTAATCTTAAAGGGACCTTTCCAGATATTTTCAAACTTACCGTGTTTACCTTTTCCCTCATTCCTGGCATCCCACTTCAACACCACTTCCTCCAATTGAAATTTATCCGCCTTCGCTTTCCTGTCATAGATTTTATTGATTCTCTCCTGCAACTTAAATGTGTTCTAGAAAACCTCTTCTCTCGTTTGCTGCGAATGAATCATCTGATTTATCCTTCTCTGCATATGGTTTTCTTCATTACCAGCTTCCTGAAGAAGCTTGACCACCGGAACAGCAAGAGAGGTAGGAAACACTGTATCCACTCCATAAACTAACTCAAAGGGGGACATACCAATGGATTTCTTTTGACTCACCCGATCAGCCCATAGCGCATTGACCAGCTTCTTATGCCAACTCTTCTTATTTATTTCCAGCAACTTTTTAATGATGTTGACTAAAGATTTATTGGAAGATTCTGCCAATCTGTTTCCTTGCGGATGATAGGTGGTTGAATGTCCCAAAATGATTTTATACTTGGCACAAAAATCAATCATATTTCTTGATTTTAAAGCTGCTGCATTATCAGTGATCAATTTATTCGGGCAACCAAAGCGAGACAAAATGTTATTCTCAAGGAAATAAATGACTACCGAATCCGTAGCTTGCCTGGTGGGAACTGCTTCGATCCATTTCATGCAATAATCAGTCGCTGTTAGGATCCATCTATGTTGTCCTGAAGAAGGAGGATGGATCTCCCCAATGAAATCCAAACCCCACTGCTGAAAAGGGGCGCTTACCTCAATAGGTTTAAGCGGAAAAGGCTGTAATTTCTGTCTTCCTTCAAAAATCTGGCACTCATGGCAGCCTTTGACAGTCTTATACACATCAGCAAATAATGTCGGCCAATAGTATCCTGCTCTCAAAATCTTATTGGCTGTTGTTTTCCAAAATAGGTGACCCCCGTAGTCTCCTTTATGGAAATCCTCCATTACCTTCTTCGCTTCTTCTTCCACCAAACAATTCAACAAAACACCACCCGGATATTTCCAATAAAGTGTAGAATTGAAAATACAAAATTTTGCAGCCTTCAGTTTTAGAATTCTACCTCTGTTTCTAGTCATGTCGGGCGGTGGTGAAATTTTTTGAAGAACATACATGATATCTGAATACCACGGAGAAGCAACAAAAATTTCCGATACCTGAAGTGGTGAATTCTCCTCATCCTCATCAGACATAGCAGCAATCAGATTTATGTCTAATGCATGCAAATTCGATTCAGCCATAAGCTTCACCAGCCCCTATCCATTGATAAGATTTGTGGGCCTTATCTCCACATCATACTCCAGCAAAGCTGCAATCCACTTGCCTCGTCTTCCTTCCTGATCAGTTTGTACTAAAAAATCTTTCACGGCAACGTTAGGAACATAAGCCAAAATATGAGAATGTAAAATGTATACCTGGAAATCCTTTAATGCTTTCACAAGTGCCAGAGCTTGCTTCTCAATGATGTTGTACTTCAAGGCTGCGTCTCTTATAGTTTGACTGAAAAAAGCTATTGGATTCTCATGCCCATCTCTTTTCTGCATTAACATAGCTGCCATGGTATGCTCCGAAGCAAATGAAAACAAAATAAAATCTTGGGTGTAATCCGGGCTGATTAACACCGGAGCTGAAGATAGTGCCAAATTCACCAAATTAAATGACTTTACTGCCTCTTTAGTCCACTTCACTTGGCTATCCTTTTTAAGCATATTTTTTATCTCTCTTAGATGTTCAGCAAGGTTTAGCACAAAACGGCGTAAAAAGTTCATCCTACCATTAAAAGACTGAATCTCCTTCTTGTTCCTGGGAGGGTCAATTTGTTGAATTGCTTCAACACGTGTTGGATCAATACGAATGCCATCTTTTGAAATAATGTGACCAAGTAATTTTCCCTCATCCATGGCAAACAAGCTCTTTTTCGGATTAAGCGAGACACCATATTTTCTGCACTTTTGAAAGACAACTTTCAAGTGATACATATGCTCTTCATCTGAATTGGAAAAGACCGTCAAATCATCAAGGTATATAACAAGAAAAACATCCTTCTCATTTGCAAAAGCCATGTCCATTGCCCGCTGAAAAGTCGCACCAGCATTTTTCAAACCGAATGGCATCTTGGCATAGTGGAAAGTTCCCCACGGAGTGGTGAACACTGTTTTGTCTCGGTCGTCCTCATGGACCAAAATTTGGTTATATCCAGAATAACCATCGAGTAGTGAAATACGAGATGCTCCAACTACTCGCTGAAGTATATGATCCATTTTGGGCAATGGATAATTTTCCTTCAATGACACCTTGTTCAGATTTCGGAAATCAATGCACAACCGAATCTCACCTGTCTTTTTCCGCACTGGCACCAAATTGGAAATCCAATCAGAAAATCTGATGGGAAAAATGATTCCTGCTTTGTACAATCTGTTTACCTCCTTCTCAATTGATGGCAGCAACTTCAGATTGATTCTTCTCAGCTTCTGTCTAAAAGGCTTCTGATTAGGCTTGATTGGGATAGTGTGATGAATTATATTGGTATCATACGTCTTTAAATCTGAATAGTCCCAAGCGAAAGCATTAGCGAAAGAAGACAAAAAACTGATATATTTAGCCTTTACCTCCAGTGGCAATGATTTGGATAACTTCACCATCTTTGGGTCTTCAGCTGTTCCAATATTTACATCTTCAACTCCTTTTTTAGTCGGCTGTAAGGTTGGTTTTTTAGCTACATCATCCTGATCAAAGAGCTCTTCTAAAGGTATCAAACCTTTAGGAATAACGTTATCTTTCAGCTGCAACACTTCCATTTGATTGACTTGCACGTCAGCTTCACCATCATCATATTCTACATCAATTGAGGTATCTTTGAACTTACCTTTGTTTTGCAGAAAATCATTAATCTCATCATCATCTTGGAAAACTTTCCAACATCTTTGATTATCCGGGACGGTAGGACGGTGCTTCACATGGATTTCGAACTTATTACTTGAATTCATTTGGATCTTCAAATTACTTGCTGCCTTAGCAAGTGCATCTGCAATTCCATTTTGAATGCGAGGAATACAAGTCAAAGTATAATCTGAAAACTGCTTCAAAATATCCAGAACAGCATTCCGGTAAGCCCGCATTCGGGGATGCTTCGTTTGATATTCACCCTTTAATTTCTTAATCACCAATTCAGAGTCGCCATAGACTGCAATTCTCATAGCATTCAACTTTCTAAGAATTTTTAGGCCAGCAATCAGAGCTTCGTACTCAACTTCATTGTTTGAACAATCGAATGCTAATTTGTAAGAACATACCCGTACATTGCTCGGTACCTTTTTTGGAGCGGAAAAAGGACTGCGTACCCAAATACCAATCCTAGCACCATCATTTCCCAATGCACCATCGAAATCCATGGTCCATAGACCCTCTTCATCATCTTCTAAGTGCTGAAATTGTGCTAGCTCTGTTTTTTCTGCTTGCTGTCCACTATCTTTAGCTGATTGCTCAACTATGCTTTCCGGTTTTTGCCTTTCTTTCTGCAAAACTTCTATGAAATTTTCGGTAATATCTGGAATATATTCTGCTTGAACTAAATGACTATCTACATCATTGAAACTATCGACAAACAAAACAAAATATTCTAAATCTGTATGTACATAATTAATCGGATGATTGACCGGTTTCTCCTTGCTTGTAATCATGTACTTCATTTTTTGTTCCCGGTACAACTTTCTCATTTGGCCAAACACGGGAATTATTGCATAGGAGAAATCTAATTGTAAAGTCCCTTTCAATTTGGCTCCCCAAGATCTGGAAAGCAACATACCAAACCTTGGAGGAATGTCTGCCACAACTACGTCCATCAAAACATTCTTTGTGGGAATTTGATCCAAACTAGCAACCAAGTCTTTAATGAGCCCAATACATCTCACTCTGCTAGAATCAAATGAATAAAGATCATGGTACTTCCTAGTGATGTCTAAACCCAGCTTCTCCATGATTTCCTTCGGCATAAGATTATGGGAAGCACCGGAATCAAACATGGAATTATGCAATACAAACTCATGCAATCGAAGAATGATATAAAAAGGAGGCACTTCACTATCTAGAGACTCACCATCTAAAGCTGGTCCAAATATCAGTTCAGGTTGATCATCGCCAATATTCACCATATCAGACATGGGATCGAAATTCAAAATTCTAGAAACTTGTGACCTCTATAACTGCTGTTCTTCATTAGTTTAGTCAAGGGAATGGATACCTTTAATTTAGAAATCTCATTCTCCAAACTAAAGGTTGAAGTATTTTTGATCTATTTGGCTGGAACATCTTTCTTTTCAGCCTTCTCCCTCGATGTAATTGGCTGATTTGATTTTTCTGCTAATGATGACTTGGTGGCAGCGGGATCAACTATCTCTTTTGCTTTCTTTTGTGCAACAGGTGAATCATTTTTAGGTGCTGAAACTTCCTTTCTCTTTTGGATTGGGTTGACAGGCACATCTCTGTTTCTAAGAGAATATTTCTTCTTCTGGGCTGAAAAGGCATTCATATAACCTCTCTGATACTCATCCAACTCTTCCTCAAGAGCTGCATCATTGGCCAAGATAAAATCCTCATCTCTTTGTATAGCTGAACTTTCTACATACTCCTCATCTTCAGTGATATAAATGGGAAGATCATCAGGAGTAAAGAAGTGATTTTCCTCCCCTACTACATCATCTTCATCATCTGAATCCTTACACAAAAAATTCTGCTGAAGAGGTGTCTTTACTTGCTGTTGGACTGCTGGTTCTTGTGCTCGCTGTTCTCGTTGTTTAATCCTGAATTGTGGCTGTTGCTGACCACGGAAGTTGGGATTTCGAATCTGCGGTTTGGGCTTATCAAGTGTGAACCTTTTAAACATTTTTTCCACTTTACGAAGTAGCTGATCTGATGTAGAAGCTTCTTCCTTTATTATGACTTTCTTCTCAGCTCTCAATCTAGCTCTCTTGTCATTCAAAGTCGCCTCCACACTCACCGCAATCTTCTGCTTATCCTCCAAAGTGGGTGGATCTATTTCTCATAATGAATAGGCCATGTCCGGATCAAAACCATCCAGAAATTTTAACAAAGCTGACTTCTTAGATGGCCTCAAATCATCAGGAATTGCATTATAAACCGCATTAAATCTGATAATATAGTCTTGGATAGACTCACCAGCATTGCGCTTGATCTTGGTATATTCAGAAGTGATTTGAAGTGGATCTTTCTTCATTTCCCATCGATCTAGAAACTGTCTCTGAAGCTCGTCTAATGTATTAATACTTCTGGGTTGCAAAGCTCTAAACCACTTGCGTACCTCACCTCCAAAAGTTTGCACAAACAATCTCATGGTGACATTCTCTTCATCATTTTCATGGAGATCAGAGAATTCTGTCATTCTATCAATATGCTGCTAAGCAAGAACACTTTGAGGAGTTCCATCAAACAAAGGGATTTTACTCTGATAATCAGCGGGCATGGGATCCAAGTTCTGGGGCAAGACAAGAGGTGCGAATCTAGCAGCCATTGCTCTTGGTGGATTTATGATCTGTCTTGGAGAAATGGGTGGAGTAGGAGTAGTAGATGTATGAGGTGTATGTGGTGGGGATGGAGGAGGAACTATTGCAGATTGTTGATAGGATATAGATGGTTTCACGGGAATGGTAGGAATGAAGGGAAGCTTGGTGTGAACTTGTGAATCAGAAGTAACTGCTGATGGACCAAGAGTTTCAGATGCAGACTCTATGAATTCAGGGATATTCGTTGCCACAATAGAGTTCTGAATGTTCAGGATGTAACTATCAATGGATCTATTAGCTTGTTCAATCTCAAGATACTTGATAAACTCATGATTTATGACAGTAGAACCAATAGCACTTTCAGACTTAGTTTCAAACAATGACAACTCGAATTGATCATCAAACTCAATATCTTCAAGGAATTCAAATACAGTAGGGAATTAATGAGATTTAAACGAAGGGATCACGGGACTTTATCGATGGAGGATTCTTGAAATCAGATTGGGATTCTCATACACTAGAGGCGGATCAGGATCAAGATTATCTCTAGGTTGTCTTCTAGATGCCAGTGTGTTGATCTATTCAAAAATCAAAGGACAAAACCGATCTATTTCATCCTATCAAATTCTAGACTCAATCACCCAAAAGTCCAGAACGATCTGATATACTGGGGTAATTCACAAGTCAAATGTCACGTTCACAAGCTAAACCAGAGATTGACTGAAGAAACGTTTATCTACTTCTGCTAATGTAAAGCAAAAGCATTTCGAAGGCTACCTGGCATAAATTTAGGCTCCGTCTGTAGCTTATGAAACAAATAACACCAACAAGCAAATCATTTTCTTCCCCAGTATGGTCCCCACTATGTTATTTCTCAAATCCACCTCAGGCTGAAAGAAGGCGGGATTCAGGGTAACACCGAACCATGCTCAGTCTGGTAGCTAGCCCTACCAGAACAGGAGAGGGCTCTCTCCGGGTCAATCTCAGGAAAAATGTATCAATAGGCCTTGAGATGACTGAAATGAGTGCTAATTTTAGGCTAGGTGTATTAATCAAGGAGTTTGGAATGATTTTTAGGGGTTTTTGTTGGAAAAAGGGAAAGGAAATTTTGGGCTTGGGGATGAGGCCAATTTTTTGCAGAGTTTAAGTTGGGGCAGGGAAGGCAATGGCTTTGATGTCTTAGATTCAATGAATGGATAGAAAAGACTGCTGAGAAGCTAAAGAGGGCAGGAAGATGCAAGGATCCTCTTCAAACGGAGGAAAACATATAAAAATAAACAAAAGTTTAAGGCAGAGCACTAGCAAAATAATCCTTCTAGGAGCTGTTTCAACCAATTCTAAACAAGGAACTGAAATCTAGGCAATCAAACAACTTGCCTCTATATGGAAGGAAACTAATTCATTCATTTAATTTTCACTTTTTAGTGAATGAATCCTCTAGAACAAGTAAATATGAGCCAAAATTACATCATAGTCATCAAATTACATCAACATAGATCAATAGTTACATCAAAAAGTGAAACTAGTCAAAACTGGGCGAATTTCTGAGCTGAAGAGTGAAAATGAGGCCAAATTTCTCTATGTGCCGCGCCCAAAAACTCAATGCGTCGCGCCACTTTGATCCTATTTTTGAGGCACTTCCTGAAGTCAAAATTGAGCTCATGATAGTGCATTGGAAAGCCCTGCCTGTCTACTATCCAACCCAAGTGGAATTTTTCAATTTGGAGTTCATTTTCCCCTCCACAATTGCAATCTCCCAAGACTGGTTCTTGCTGGTGCAAAAGGTGGCAGAAATGCCATTTTTGGAGTGTTTTTGATCCTTAAGACCATCCAGAACTTGATGAAATCCTTAGGTAATCCATGAGCATGCACAATTTATCATAAAAAATCCAAAAATGTCAAGTTTTCCTTCAGAAGATGTCCCAATAATAAGCGCGCGCAAGGTGGCGCGACGCGTCGGGCAGGAAAATCTGTTTTGTGACCAAAAAAACAAAATTGACAAAATTTTCTCCAAATTTGCTGAAATTTGGAGTGAAGGTCCCCCATCAAGTTTCATGCTCAGCCAAAGAAGCTTTGGCCAAGATTTGAAGTGGATCAGGCCTTTTGCGCCTCCTTAGTGCCCTTCTCAGCCTCGCTTTCAGAATCTTCATCTTCGCTTTGCAAACATGTGTGCGGGCCCAATATTGGTTCTTCATGTGCCTGAGCATGTATTTGTCCCTATTGGCCTTCGCCAATAGTTTCTCAAGATGAATGTTGACTCTCGTAAGGCAAATCTCCCGCTCAAACGGTGTCATGTCACCTGGTCTTTTTCGGGCCAATTCACGGTCTTCACGAATTTTCTGCAGCTCCATGAATGTCTGCTGATCCTCCAATTGTTTATTCCACTGCTCCAAGTAATTTATAACCCACTGAGCTCTCTGAAAATTCACGGTCAATGTGTCGATCTCAGGTTTATGCTCCTAGATGGTTTCTTTCAGCTTTGAGCTGGGAGAGCTCGAATCAACATCGATCAATATAAAATCAGTATCTTGGCCTCCTGAGGGGCCCTCATCCTGCATAGGCTTCTTGCCTCTGTCCTGTACTTGTGCTGATGTAGAAGGCAAGACCCCTTCCACGCCATGTGGAGATAGTACTCGCTGAGCTGATGACGGTGGCAAGACCCCTTCCACCCCAGGTGGAGATAGTACTCGCCGTGCTACTGCAAATAAAAATCTGGTGCCTCTCTGATAGGTAACATATACCGGAGCACTGATAGGCTCTGTCTCAGGAACCTCAAACTGATGTGAAGGCTCTCCTACATCATGGAAAATCTCGGGAGGAGGCTGAGGGGCTGTAAAAAGGTCACGGGAAATGAACTCTCCCCATGTAATGCCCTGCAATCCAAGCTGATGTACCACAATGATCTTGATGAGCGCATAATGATAAATGCTGTTATGCTGCTGCTCTGGAGTCTTCTTCTATACAAGGGTAGTCATCCTTTCTATGTTTCGGCACATAAAATATGGAATTTTCATCATCTGTACTCTCGTGAAATGCATCAACAGCCGGATGTGGTATGCATAAAGGCGGGAGAATCTACCCTCGCAATTGAAATACCAGATAATAAGTCTCATCAATGGTGCATATGACTCCTTCAGAAACCGGAATGGGAATACCCTGCTGAGCTGCTTGATATAGCTGGGTCTGATGTATGGCTCATAGAACACTTTTTCCAGCTGCTGTCTCTTATTCCACTCTTCACCTACATTGGGTGTCTCGGTGGCCTGAGAAATTGTTTCTAGTGTCAAGGTGAAATTCACTCCAGCAAGGTTTACATGACCATCACACAAATGTAAAACAAACAAGCGAACCAACTCCTGATGATGCTGAGTCTAAGCAATCATCTCACAATACGGAAAACATGACTGTTGCTGAAAGCATGCCATTGCAAGCGGGCAGGCCTGAAATTGAGTCAAGGAAGTGGGCTCTTCTCTGACGTGCTTGCCACTTTTATGAGGCCTTCTTGGTACATTAAGCTTTGTGGTTGAGTCACTATCTTGCTCATATTCTTGCTCATATGGTGAATCTGTCTCTGTCATGGTGCTACAAATGTATGTGTCAAATGTATGTTTGGTTGGTTTGAAAATGAGAAAGTGGTGCTTTCGTTTCAATGCCAAATGTGTGCCAAGGGAAATGAAGAGCTGTGGTAAGTATGAACAGTGGGAAAAGTGGGGGTTTGTCAAGTGAAATTAATGCAATAACAGTCACTTGACAGTTTGGAATTGGGGATTTTTTTGCAAATGATATGGGAGAGGAATAAGGAGAAGGAATGATAGGGTTTAAGGATTTTAATGATATGAATGGTTTTATAAAGGAATAGGGAAGGGATATGAATGATATCGTGATAGTGATGGGGAATTTGCTATGAAGTTCTTGGCACCAAAAATCACACCTTTTAAAATTCAAATACAAACCCTAAGAGAAGTTTTTGACAAATGAGAGGGTTTATCATTTTGGCATTCAAATTCTTATATTTCACTTTCAAACCACACCAAACACCAGCTAATATCAATAGCCAAAGCCCACAAACTTACTTGGATCATTAGAAAATTGAGTTGATTTAAAATTTGGTGAAGCGGTGGTGAAAATTTGTTTGGAGGCTCTGTGCGCCACGCAAAAATCCAGTGTGCTGTGACCAACGTATGCGCCACGCCAGTTGCAAATTACACTGTGACAATCGGCCCAATTCGCCACACGGCCTATGTGCGTCGCACCCTCCTTCCTGTGCGCCGCACAACTCCAAACACACAGTCTTCAGTTTTAAAATCACAGTTTTCGCCCTTCCACAACTAAACTCGACTTCTCTGATGCTTCTTGGATGCAAATGGCTTGATAAACATAGAAATATCTTTGTAAAGTCATGGATTTGATTTTTTCTTTGTAAAGACCCACTTTTGTAATGTTTTGAAATTGGCATTTTTTTACTTTTAATACAAACTCTGTTCTGCTTGTTTCCACTTGACTTTTTGGCTGAAAAGATGAAACTCTTGGAATTTTTTCGCAGGGATGGTTGGCATTGTATTTCGGCAAAGGAGGACCAAGGCTGCCTCTGAATTATTCATGACGGAAAAATTTAAAAATTACATATTTATTACAAACAATAAATTTGAAAATTTCTTCTTTAAAACAGAGTTTTGACGAAGAATCGTTCTCAAGTGTTATTGATGATGAAAAATTTGAAATGAAAAATTATTTGGAACCTCCCTCTGGCCTGTTGGCATTATTGGACACTCGGAAACACAAAATTTGAGAAACCCTAGACCTAATGACTGAGATGACTCTTAGTTAACCAAGAGACCAAAACAAGACTATGAATGACTTTGATTTTGGCGAATAGACCTGAGCCAGCAGGTAGAAGGCATGAGGGGGAATGAGTGACAAAGCCCTTCCGTCAGATGATGGCATGCCCCTAATGGAATGCAGATGAATGAGCTGAATGAGACACCTAAAAATGAATTGCAATAAGAGAAATGATCTCTGACGGAGGGATGTAAAGATCGACTCTAACAGGATTTACGAGGAGCTATGTTTATCCTAACCTATACTTCAAGGTTGAAAAGGAAATACCTCTTATTTTGGTCCTTTATGTTGATGATCTCTTTTTGACTAGTGCAGACCCTCTCATTTATCAATGCAAGAGGGAGTTGATTTTCGAGTTCGAGATGAAGGACCTAGGTCTGATGCACTACTTCCTAGGCCCAAAGGTCTGAAAAAAGAAATATTTTCCTTTCTCAAGGAAAATATTGTGAAGCTGCTAGAGAGATGTGGGATGGTAAACTCCAAACTGAACATATGCTTCGTTGTGAATACTTTGTGTCAATTTATGGTTGAGCCTCATCACATACATTGGATTACTGCTAAGAACCTCTTGAGATATCTTCGTGGCACAATTAAGTATGGTCTGAGATACGTTGCTGGGAATTTGAGACTACATGGATATTTTGATGCTGACTAGGCTGCTAGTGTGGTGGATAGAAAGAGCACGTCAGGATGTTTCTTCTCATTGGGATCTGCTTTGATTTCTTGGATGAGCAGGAAGCGAAAATTGGTTGCTCTAAGCACCGTCGAGGCGGAATACATTGTTGCTAGTATGGAATTTTGTGAAGCTATGTGGTTGATGAAGCTCTTTAGTGAGGTATTTTAGCACGTGCTGGATATCACCATGATCTATTGCGAAAAACAGAGTGGGATTCACCTTTCAGAGAATCCTATGTTCCACGACCGCTCCAAGCACATTGATATCGGGTACCACTTTATATGGGATATGACACAATGGGGAGCAATAAGGCTCCAACATATCGATTTTGGTGAGAATATTGCTGACATTCTCATGAAGCCCTTGGGGAAGCTCAAATTCTTAGCCTTCCGAGGGAGGATTGGAGTCGTGGAAGGAACCTCTCATGAGGGTCCCACTTGAGTTTGAAATTGAGCTCTAGGAGCTCCTAGGGGCTTGGGGTGCTTCTTGGAGCTATGAGCGACCACAGGGTGAGTGGTTCACCTTACCCTATAGGTGTGTTGTGTATAGGGTGAGTGGTACACCTTCCCTTATGATACCCATGATGGTTGACATGTGTGTAGGGTGAGTGGTTCACCTTCCCTTACGATCGACGACACATATGTGTAGGGTGATTGGTTCAAATTCCCTTATGATTGATGATATATGCATAGGATGAGTGGTTCACCTTCTCCTATGGCCTATGAGCAGGATGATCGGTTCACCTTCTCTTGTTGATGCTCCAACATACATCCTACCCATGTAGTATGGAATTTATTTGAAGTACCTCTCATCTGGTCTATGAGTTGGGAAAAGTGGATAAGGACCATAGAACTCCAAATGCATCATGTACTATTGTACTCCTTATGTCTAGGATGCATGGTGTTCAACAACTTGATCAGGGATTAAGTCTGATTGGGGTTATATCCCCAGGTTGAATTTTGTCAAGGGAGAGTGGTAAGGTCTTGTGACTCACTCTCAATCGATTCTTCTTCATTATATATATAAGTGTTCAACAGATTTGATATGAGATGAAAATATGGTATATGATGACAGGTTGGATTGATAATGGATCGATTGGCAGGTGGAATTCTCCCCAGTTGAGAGGGAGTGTTAAAATTGGCAACTAGGGAAAAATTCCCCTTTAGACAACTCATTTGATGGAGATGATTATTGCATTGAATTCGTCTTTTCGAGATGACCAAAATCGTCCTAAAGATCATAAAATTTGGATAAGTAGACATCCATTTTTGAATTTATACCCACGCATGTGAAAATTGTCAAGGTCGACCACATCATCATGTAAGCTCATGAAGCCCAAGAGACATTTCACTTCACCCTCAAGGAATTGTATAAATATGAGAGACCTCAAACCTCATTTGGCACCATCTCATTTCACACATTATTCTCTCTCCTCATTTGATTGG
This sequence comes from Pinus albicaulis, assembly GCA_034641835.2. Taxonomy (NCBI): domain Eukaryota; kingdom Viridiplantae; phylum Streptophyta; class Pinopsida; order Pinales; family Pinaceae; genus Pinus; species Pinus albicaulis. The sequence continues at coordinate 14,315 of JAXQQM020077349.1, read as the reverse complement.
TTCGAACAACTTATTGGGCATCTCTTTTCCTCACACGTGTGGCAATGGAAGGATGAATTGCAGAACAAATTACAAGGCCAAAATTTAAGAGTCTGTTGTAGGTTTGACTAGCATTGACCAAGGGTGTCTTGAACACATTTGACTACGATTTTTGGGTCAGATTTTCACTTTTTTCAGGCTGAATTTATCGACACAAGAACCGAGGCATTTTTTTTTGACTTTGACCATTAACCAATTGCAGGGTTGACTGTAGGCCTAACCACAAAGTTTGACTAATTTTGACCATTGTTTCATGAATTTTTTGGGCTGAATTTAAACAAAAAATAAGGTTGAGTTTGACTGGGTTTGACTGAGCCGCATAAAGGACTGTTTGCTACTGCATTGACCAATGTTGAAGTTTTGGTTAAGGAAAAATTGACTGTTGTTGAATTTAGATTTGATAGGGATGTTTTGACTATCATTTGGAGACTCAAATTTTATTTTATTGTACTCTCTATCTCTCTCTGATAAACATTTGATATAATAATAAGAATAATTGATCAAATGGTTTTCCCCATCATAGGGTTTTTCCCTGACATTAGCCAAATATGGTGTTCTCTTGTCTTGAACTGTCTTCTACATTTTACTGTTCATGTTCTATCTATAGTCACTGTCATTGTGATTTATGGTTAATGTGATTACTATTGGAAACTAATTTGGAAGTTGTCATTGGGCTGTTAAAATTACATTGAAGTAATTGTGCTAAGCATAAAACATACCATTGTTAACTAAAATTAACATGCTTGGAGGAAGGAGTAGGTTGTTTCGCCTGTTGCTCATCAATTCTCAAAAATATTGGTCTAAAATAACATAAGGAGGTTCAAAAAGTAACTAACTGAAACTCAATCCAATAGAATTATTCTTTCTTCTTATCCAAGAGATCTTGGCAGATCCCAAGCAAAAGCAACACCTAGAAGTTCTCTTTCTATCATCAAATTTACCAGTCTAATCAACATCAATATATCCGTGAATTCGTACATTTTTAGCAGTATATCTCAATCCAAGATTGATGGTCCCATGTAAGTATATCATCACATGCTTTTCAAAAATCCAGTGTGCATGTGATGGATTAATTGTATATTGGCTCAGAGTATTGACCGCAAAACATATGTTCGGTCTAGTGTTCCCTAAGAGCATCAGTGCCCTAATTAGCTGACGATACTCAGAAGGATATGCCAAATCAATAAATACAACTGCACCTCATAGCTTCTCGAGATTCATTTCCATTGGATAATTCATGGACTTGCGTTTTCATACCAAACCATTCCATTAACTTGACAACATGTTTTCCTTGAGAAAGGAAAATCTCATCGGCTCTTTGCCATACTTCAAGACCCAAAAAGTAGTGCATCAAATGAATATATTTCATTTCAAATTCAAAATATAACTCCCTCTTACACTGGTGGATAAGACGTTCACCACCTATCAAAAATAAATCATAAACATATAATACCAAAATCAAAATGCATACCTTATAATTTCTTGAAGTAAATATTTGGGTCAACATTACCTCTAGTAAAACCAAGCTTCACCAAGAAGCTACCAATGTAGGCATACCAAGCTCTTAGAGCTTGCTTCAAACCATATATGGATTTCTTCAGTCTGTACACATCAATTTTCTGGTCATGTACTTCAAAGCCTTGTGGTTTCTCCACAAATACTTCTTCCTTGAGGAATCCATACAAAAAATAAATCTTCTCATTCATTTGAAGAGACCATCCTCGGCTAGCAGCTAGAGAAAAAACATATCAGATGGTTGTATAATGGGAAACAGGTGAAAATATTTCATAATAGTCTATTCCCTCCTTCTGAGCGAACCCTTTGGCCACAAATATAACATTGTATTTTTCAATACTGCCATCAACACCATGTTTAATTTTATACAGGAATTTAAAAGACAAAAAAAAATTACCTTGTTGTCTTGGAATCGCTTCCCTTACATCATTATGAATGATGGAGTCATATTCTTCAGCCATTGCATCTTTGCACACTTGATATTTCACTTCTTCTTCAAAAGTGCATGGTTCATCCTGAATAATGTTGCTCATGGTTATCGCGTATTCCTAGAACCGACATGGTTTCTTGCTTTCTCTGAAGGTTCCTCGGGGAGAAACATGTCTATCAACATAATGTAAAGTGTCACGAAACCATAATCATTTTTTTATAGCATGTGGTGAAAGATCCAAGGAGTCCATGGGTTTATCAACAAGATCAAGCTCAGGCTTGGGATCTTCTTTTGCATCCAAGGCATCATCCTGTCTTTCAACATTAGCAGGAGGAGTGTCTATGGATTTTCAAAGAGTTGCATCTTCATAAAATGTTATATGTTTTCTAAACTCTATATTTCTTTATCCGGGTACATATATTCAATAAGCTTTAGAATTTTCACAATAACCAACAATCAATCCTTTCTTACATGAAACTTCCAGCTTGGAACTCTTTTCCTTTGGCACATGAAAGTAGACAGGGAAATTAATGATATTTAAGTGCCCATTTTGTTTTGGGTATATAATGTTATCACTCTCCCCAACTTCCTAAGGTCGAGGTATCTCTCTTTGTCACTTTAAATAGTCAAATGAATGGCTGAGTATCATAATATTTTAGGCTAGATATGTAAGCTTAAATGGGTAATTTGTTTTTGATATTTTGAATGCTGGATAGGAAAGTCAGTGAATGGATTGTAAATGAGATTTTTAGGCCTGAACTTCGAGTTTAAACTACATAGAGTGTGAGAGGAAACGTAAGTAGTTTGGAAACATATTAATAATTCATTGAGTATAGGATGAAGATGGAGTGAGATTGAATGAGCACTGAGGTGAATTCATTCAATTTAAGAAGCAAATAAACATAATATGGTGAATCTTGTATAAAACAGAGCATGCATAATATGAATTATGCTCTCAAACACATAAGATAGAAATATATGAAGAATTAGACATGGCATTAAGCATAAGATAATAATAAAACATGAGAAACACAGATGTTCCAAAGCATACCACAAGTATCTCACAATATTTCTTGCAAATCTATCTTCGATTTCATTCGACAAATTGTTTACAAGAGCTCCACTACAAAATACGAGACTATTCAACCCCAAAAAATACAAAAGAGAGTATAATTATTGAAAATATAGACAATGACACCTCATCAGGTCGAAATCCCAACCAAAATGAATCATAAATGAAAAATATGAGTCATTTCCTAGTTTCTAGGGAGGTTAGAAACCATTCTCCGAATTTTAGCTACAAACTATGAGTGTTTGTCCCTTACATTAATAACAGATTCCATCATAATAGGAAGCAAAAGCGAACCTAATAACTCTAATGACAACTCATAACCTCAAATTTGTGACCATTTATGAGCTTGACAACTGTCCTGAGGGAATCCAATGCTGATCTGTGACAATTTTGACTGAATATTTTAAAAACAAATTGTAGAAGCGTAGCAAAATTTTGGAGGCACTTTTGAGACACTTCTAAGAGTCCAAATCCACTTCTAAAAGAATGGTTAACTATCCCTACATGTCTATTTTCCAGAACATATTGAATTTTTCAAAATGGACCATGGGAAGGCCTTCAAAAATCCATTCTCCCAGGGTCACTCAAAAGCGTAACAGAGGGTCCAAAAATGAGGCAGAAACATGAAAAATCGGTGGTTTATGAGATTTTTCTCCCAAATTGCAGCTTGTTATTCCAGGAGGGTTACTAATGTACTAATAAAAATACATCCATCCATGTAAATGAATCACCATTTAGCTCCCTCCAAAACAAAAAGTCATAAGTGTTTGTTACCCTTCTGTAATGTAAAATTTCTAGAATTCTACCAAAAATCATGTAAAATACCAAAATTGCTCCAAAGCCTTCAAAATTGGTTCTTTCACACTTGAAAGAGATAGGATACACAACTAATGAAGCTTTAGCCAATAAATCCAAGTTGTCCTTCTCCTTGAGCTCCATTTGCACCTCTTTAAGCCTCTTTTTCACTTGTTTCAACCTTACTTGAGAAATGGTATCCCTGGTACGATAATGACTTGTCATGTGCATTTGCAGCTTGTTATCCATTTTACCCTTCTTCAATAACTTATCCAGATGCTCGTTAACTCTTGATAGCCAAATCTCTCTATCCTCATTGATCTCCATGGCAATGAGCTCATCAAATGTCAATTCTTCGGATTGATGAATTTGTTGTCTCTCTTGCTCTAATGCCCTTTTTAGGCCTTTTTTTCTTGGTATTTCTGCATGTGCTTCAATCGCCATCTCCTGCACTTGGTAAAAAAGAACAATATTCTTGCCTTTAACTCTGTTTTCATCCATGCCTGATTTGTATTTAATTTGGAAGAGGTGATTCATTTCCAATTGAATATTTTCCTGCTCAAGGAAAGTAATTCAAGATTGGGAAATGGAGAAGGATTATTTCAACTCTGCAATCTCTTTATCCTTCTCTTTGATGATGTCTTCAATTTATCTGACCTCCTCATGTTCTGATACCTCAAGCTCCACTAGCACTGACTCATCATGCTAATGCAAAAGAGGCCGCTCCTCTATCTGACATTGCTCATCATGGGTGTCAAGTGTAGGAAATATCCTGGTAGACTTAGGCACAAAAAGTTGTCTCCTCCCTCTTTCATATGTGTGAGAAAATACCACAACACTAGGGACATATGAAAGCTGAATAGGCATGCTAGAAGAGCCAATACCCATTGGTTGTGGTGATGATGTAATAGGTATGATAGAAAGCGCTATTGACAACCTCTCCAAGAAGTCTTCCCATGTCATGTTTATGGATGAAAATTGATGCAACACAATGATCTTGATAAGGAAATGATGAAAGAGACTAGTATGATGATATTATCTTCTACTCTGAACCTTCTCAGCCATCTTAATCAAGCTCCTTTATAAATAATGAGGCAAATCAAGTGTTTTGACTATGGTAAAATGCATCATAATCCTGATGTTATACCTATATAGCATGGAGAATATTCCTTTGCATGTAAAGTACTTCATTATAAACATCATCAGAGGAGCATACTTGTTTTTGAGGATTATAGAATGAAAAATAAATTCTGGATCATCTCTAGCATGAGGCTTTAGAAACTTCTTGTAGTTTTCAATGTCAAGATCCATACCCTTGAAACACTGCTCTCCTTGAGAAGGGATACCTGTAGCTGAAGCAATTAGGTTAGATGATAAGCTGATATCCATACCTGTAAGAGTGACCTTTCCCATATTGTAGTTGGTTGCAAAAAGGCTATACAATTGAAGATGATACCCTCCTTCCATAAGCCTTTCACAAAATGTTAAGCACTGAATTCTTTGAAAACATCTTCTGGCCAATAGTGAAGCATTAATCTCGTGCATGGTGAATGGCTCAAGTCTGATATGGCACCTGATGGTCCTCTAATTTAGACATAAAATAAGGCCCATCTAACCTTCTTAGGCCCATCTACCTTCCTTATGCACATGAAAAGATACATTAAATATCTCCTTCTGCACTTAATAATGTTTTCTTATGCTTTAATATGTTCTTAGGAAGGTTCAAAGGTAATTGAATATTTGTGCCTAATATTGGTCATTTTTGTATAATATTGTGAGAATATTGGGAAATTATGAAGATTTGGAGAAGGAGATAATTTAAGGACTTGCTCCCTACCACTGGAAGATCATGATTGGAGAATAAATGAGCACAATATCAGGAAATGATTGAGAAATATTGGAGAGATTCAAGGGGATTGTCCACCCTCCTTAACTCTCAAAGGCAACCAAAGGATCTCCAAGGATTCTCTCCAGCAATTCAAATTCTAGAGGCAGGAAAGCAACTCAAAGAGGAGTGCACTCAATCTATGTTTACTTAGAGTCAAGTGGATTCAATCACTATTTTCAAGGAGCTATTGGTAGTTGTCATGTAGAATAAATAGATCAAAGCTAGAGCTAGGAAGGATTCTTCGATTGCATTCAGAACTTTTGTTGCAAGCTATTAAGATTTTTATTATTGTACTCAATGATTAAACTTTCAGAAATGTAATGAGGCTATTCTCGTCCCGAAATGAATAGGAAGACTCCATTTTACTGATTTAGTTCCAAAGAGATGGGCTAGTGGGTTAGGGCCCAACCCATGTGCCTCAACTTCTATGTTGTTTTCATTCTTCCCTTTCTGTCATTTAGCTAGTTTTGTTTCTGACATTTAGTTAGTTTTTCTTCTGATAATTTCATTGTTGTTTAGTTTTTGCTTCCATTTTACTATTGTGGTTCATTTTCTTATGAGAGTAATAGAGTAGAGGAAAAATTCAAAAGCTATGGTCAAGCCTTCCCCTCTCATCTCTGTCAATAGAGTTCGAGCAGGGTTGACCTTCCCATAGGACAAAAAATGCTTTCTGTTCACTATTTTTATCATGCATTTTGTCTATTTGTCCGTACATGAATTAGCAGGTTGATTGAAAGAATTATTGCTAAAACCCAAAGTAGTTCAATGGTGCCTCCCCACTCCATTTTCCATCTCTGTCTTCACAATCCGCACACTTCTGTTACTCCCTCCATTTCTGCTTTTTCTTGCTTATTCTCACTGCCACACCCAACTTTTTATTCATAAAAACACTTAAACCATTCATTCCGTTTTATTCCTTTTTTTTATTAGTCACGGTTGCCTTACCCTTTTCAATGCAAAGAACTTGAAAACCATTGGAATTAAACCTCCGCCCTTTCTCCTAAAACTTCTCGCTACCATACTTCGCAAATCGCAAATCACACTTTGTGACCTTTTCCCTTTTTCTTTTAAGAATTACCACTCCAAACACCAATTGTGATAACTCTGCCGCATCACACATCACAAATTAGATCTTTTCTTCGGTTCCCATTAACACTTACCGCTCCAACCACCGATTGTTATAATCCTCCATGATCCACCACATCGCAAATCACAAATCACATTTTGCAACTTTTTCCCTTTTCTTTTAAGACTTACCACTCCTGACGCCGATTGCGATATTCTCCATACTCCGCCACATCGAAAATAAAAAATCGCAGTTTTTACCCCGCTGCATTTCGCACTTCAGAACTTCTACCCCATCGCATTTCACATTTCACTCATGCTCCCGAACGTCGCTTCCACTACTCCTCTAACTTTGTGATATTGTGATTGCGATATCACATATCGCATATCACACTTCTGTCTGCCATCACACTTTTCAAATTATTCTGCTCCAAAGAATTTTTTCACTATAATAAAATTTTAATAATATTTAAACCCATATTTTCACTTCTAATCCTTGTTTCATGTGTTCATCCCTCCATTAGCACCTTTACCCCTTTCTTCTCCAAGCTGCAAATCAACACTTTTTCAATTAGAATTAAGTCATGGATAGCTTAGCTACATGGATATAAGCATGGTAGATAGAGCATAAGATAAGTAGGGTGTGTTTAGCTGATTGGCCAAGTTAAGTGTCGTTTAAATTAGTTTTCTTTCTATAATTTATATGAGTTTCCTTTCTTCTATTTCTCTTCAGCAATTTAGATTAGTCTCCTTTCTACCATTTATTTTAGCAATTTAATTTAGTTTCCTTTTGTCATTTCCTTTTTGCAATTTAGTTTAGTTTTGTTGAAGTGTGACAAAATTCACCGAGAAACCCTAGAAGTAGCACCCTTTCATAGAGAGGAAGAGGATGACATGAGTAGAATGCATCTGCTATGTATATAGCACTGTCAACTCCAAGTTTGTACAAAACCTGGGTTGATAAAGTAAAGTAGGGTAGACCCTGGGAAATTTTAGCACTCTTGGTGAAATACCAGGGCTCACTAGTGCCCTAATTTGAAGCTCTTCTCGTCACTTTCCATGGTGTTGGTCATTTGAATGATGAAAACCTTAAGATGTCAATGAAATGAGTGTATGAGAATGGAAATTTGGAAAACATAGTGTATGAAGGTGTGAGTTTGGTGGATGAAATGGAGGGGCTTGAAGCTGAGAAAAATTCTAGAAACATTTGAGTGGGTAGTGTTGTGTGTCAGCTTCAAGTTGAAGGTGGAATGAGAGAAAATGGATGAGTGGAAGGTGTCAAAATGTCTAAAACATAGGAAATTCCCAATTTTGACTATGAGAGTAGCCTGTGCAACAATAAGACAAGTTTGTGAGGTGAAAAATGGATGATGGGGTTGAGTAAAAATTCTAAAAAAACTTAAATGAGTAGGATTGTGTCTTATATCCATAATGAAGGTGGAATTAAGGTAAATGGATGAGTGGAAGTCATTCAAATCCTCAAAACATAGTGATTTCCCAATTTTGGCTGTGGGAAAAACTAGTGAAGAAGTGTTTTTGATTTTTGAGGGTCATGGAGCTAGAAATTTTTTTTGATAAAATTTGAGAGGATATGCTGAAACCTTAGCTCCACAATGCAAGTGGAATGGATGAAAATGGATAAGCCTAAGTCCCTCAAAACCCTAAAACACAGTCATCTATGTCTCCTCTCACTGTGTAAAATAGCCTCAGATGAGGATTTTAAATGTTTGATTTGATGTCATGGATGATGTGTGGGAATAGGTATATGTAGATGGGCATGGATGATGTAGGTTTGTCGTTTGTGTGATAGGTTAGGGTTTGGGTTGAATAGGATAGGGTTTTGACAAAAGTTTATTTATTTAGTTTTATTTCTTTTAATTTAATTTTTATGTGGACCGTGGAGAGATGGAAAAAGCATAAAAGACATACAAAAACAATGTAAATCTAATGAAAAACAAGCAAAAGATGCAGAATTTCCTTGTGAAATATCTAGAGGAATGAATGGAGGCCAGATTCCTTTGAAATTTGTAGAGTTTTGGGCTTCAATCAACACTAGAGGCTACCTACAGGAGCATAACAAGAGGTTTTCACTCGATTAATGAGAAAACAAGCCTCATAAGGGTAACAACAGAATTTTTAATGCTTGGATTTGGAGTTTAAAAGAGTGAAAGGTTGCTCTATTATATGTGGAAAGGGTAATAATGAAAAACATGAAGTTCACTCACCTTTTATAAACATTAATGACTCTTACCTTTTACCTTTGATGCTTACAAAAACCTTTTTGACCCTTTTATGCTTTTGAAAATGAATTTTTACTCCTTCACATGGGATGAAACAATTTTTTTTTAATTTCCTTCACTCTTCTTGACTTTTGAAATTACCTTTTTAAACCCTTTGTGCAACTTGGAGGATGACATGCTTTCTTTTTCAAATGAGGTAAGAAGATAGAAAAACACTTTTTGAACCCTTTGACATGAAAGGTGACTCTTTGGCTCTTTGAGTAAGATGAGAGGACAAAGTTAACCTATTTTTCATTCCTTGACACTTGAGATGACCTTCTTAGGCTTTTTAAAATGAGACCTTGAGACAAATTTTACCCTTTTCATGAGACATCAAGACTGTTATTAATTTTTTTTAAAATAGTTCACCTACGGACTTTCACATTGGATAATGACTCTTCAAATAGATAAGATGTCTTTGAAGCTTTAAATGACACTCTTTTGCACTTGACTAGGATAGTAGGTCAAACTGACCTCCCTTAGAGCTCTGAAAATGGATGATGAATTTTTGATCCTTTAAAAGAGACAATGAGACAGAGTTATTCAATTTTCATGAAATAGTGAGACAGAGATGAGATGTTTGAATATTTTTCTTGGAATTTGAGCCATATGAAACAAGAAATATGGATTTATTTGAATTTCATAAAATTTCTTGATCCTTCATTAGGGTTTCATGGATGATATGGAGGATTACTGCCTTAGGTTTAGTGAAAATCAGAATATTTTTCCAAAGTCAGGGATGAACCTAGACTTGACCTAAATGAGATGAAATAACATAACCATAGACCTCTTGAATGATGACGATGGAGATGGTGACCTTGAAAATGATGATGGTGATGACCTTGATAATGATGATGATAAATGAAATGAAGGATAAGCATACATGGTTTAGCCTTCTCCAGTTACCAAAATTATTTCTAAGAATTAGTTCGAAAAGTAAAATTTTTTGAGCTATGACCTAATGGAAAACAACTGAAAGATTCATTTGATCACTGAGATACCTGGGATAACATTGGCTCTAGCTGGGGATGGCAACTCCTTTAGGAGGTGTCAAGAACACTGCAGACTAGGTAGCCTTACCATTGGGTGATGGATTCAAACTGGAGTTTTAAAAACTTTGAAAAAACTAGAAACTTTGAATAAAAACAACTAACTTGACTATGACTTGACAACTAACTGAAAATTTTTTAACTTTTTGAAAGAAAATATGAGATTTTGTATAAGTCTCATGGTCTTCTCCTCGAGCTTAAAAATTCTGTAATAAATTCCTTATTTGTTGGGACATCAAATTTAAAATGATATGTACAATGACATTGTACTTATTCTTCAATGATCAAGTTAGATAGTGTTTGAGGAACCTACCATTTATTGGTCCTCCCAGCACTTCTTTCCCTTCGAGATCCTCTAGTAGAAATGATTTGTTTCCTATGAATGTAGTGATCTTGTAAGGTCCTTTCCATAGATTTTCGAACTTCCCATGCTTACTCTTGTATTCATTCCGGGCATCCCAGTGAAGAAAAACATCCCCAAGCTTGAAATCATCCGGTTTGGTCTTCTTATCAAAATATTTTTAATTTTCTCATGAAGCTTTGAAGTATTTCTAAAAAAATTGTCTCTTAACTAATGTATCTAGATGGATCATTTGGCTGATTCTTCGTTGAATGTCATTAGGCTCAATGTCGATATATTGCAGAATTTTCATCACCGGTACAACTAGAGAAGAAGGGAACATTGTGTCAACACCATAGACGAGCTGGAAAGGTGACATGCTGATTGATCTCTTAGTGCTAACTCTATCCGCTCATAGAGAATTAGTGAGTTTCTTGTGCCAATTCCTCTTGTTTTCTTGCAACATATTTTTGATTGTGTTCACCAAAGATTTATTTGATGATTCAACAAGCCCGTTTTCATGAGGATAGTATGTTGTTGAATGACCAAGCCTAATGTGATACTTGTCACAAAATTAAATCATCTTCTTAGACTTGAAGGCAACTACATTGTCTGTGATGATCTTGTGTGGAAAACCAAAACGAGCCAAAATATTTTTCTCAAGAAATTGAATGATAACAATGTCAGTAGCTTGCCTCATGGGGATGGCTTCAATCCATTTGGTGAAATAATATGTGGTAGTGAGTATCTATTTGTGCTAATATTGTGACGGGGGATGAATTTTGCCAATGAAGTCAAGTCCACACTGCTGGAATGGTGCTTGCACTTCAATTGGTTTTAGAGGTAAAGGCAATAGCTTTCTCTTTCCCTGAAATATATGACATTCATGAAAACTCATGATTTTTTTGTAAACATAAGAAAATAAGATTAGCCAATATAAGCCCTCCCTCAAGATCTTATTATCTGTAGTATTCCAATAAATATGACCGCCACTATCACCTTTATGAAAACCTGTCATGACTTTTTCAACTTCTCCTTCGACCAAACAATTCAACAATACTCCAACCAGATCTTTCCAATATTAGACGCCATTAAGAATGAAATACTTAAGAGATTTTAACTTTAAATATCTAGCCTTACCACTTTTCAAGCCAAGAGAAGGATTCAAATGTTGCAAAACATGTACTATAGCAACATACCAAGGCGATAGAGAGAAAATTCCAGCTACCTAGGTAATGTTTCAACATCTTGTTCTTCATATAATGCAACAATGAAATTGATGTCCAAGGCATGAATATTTGAATCCGCCATGAGCTTTGACATGCCCTATTCTTTGATCAGCTTTGTGGGCTTGATATCCAAATCATACTCTAACATGGAAGCAATCCATTTACCTTGCTGCCCTTCACGATCATTCTGTGTAAGCACATCTTTGACAACAACGTTTGGAAGATATGCAATGACATGAGAATGTAAAATGTAGACTCGGAAGTCCTTCAATGCTTTGAATAATGCCAAGGCCTATTTATCAATGATGTTATATTTCAAGGTTGCGTCTGTTATGGTTCTACTGAAGAAGGTGATGGGTTGTTGTGTGGTCTGATTTTTCTTTTGTATGAGGACAACAACAAGAGTATGCTATGAGGAAAATTAAAAAATGATAAAATCAAGTGTATAATCTTAACTAATGAGGATAGGAGCATGAGACAAATCCAACTTGACTTGATTGAATGATTTTTTCGATTCTTTAGACCACTTTACTTCACTATATTTCTCCACCATGTCAGTAATCTGCCTTAAGTGTACAATAAGATTAGGAACAAAACTTCTCAAAAAATTGGTTTTTCCATTAAATGACTGAATTTCATTTTTTCTCCTTGTTACACGTTATTTTGTCACTATGACATTTGACTGTCTATATAGGTTCATCACTGCCTATATTGTGCTCCCTTAGAGGTAAAAAACCCTAATTTTCCTTAACGAATTCTTGTAATTGGAGAAAAGCTCATTAAAACCCTTAAAAGTCTAACTCCACACTTTTCCTAACTCTTTCCTACGGATCCACAAATATTTTCTCTATAGCTTGCAACACATCCCTCATGTTCTGCTTATTGTTGCAATATGATGCAATGTGTTTTCCTTGATGGCAACCTACTTGATGGATTTGTCCTTGATGGAAACTGACTTGATGAGTTGTCTTTGGATAGCAACCTATTTGTTAATGATGTAAACTGATGTATCTACATAGCAGTTCAGAAGTAACAAAGAAAGAAATTCCAGTAAGTGCTAGAGTAATGATGAATAAGATATGTCACAAAGCATACGCAGGTTTGTAAAGGCAAAGTAGCGTATGTACGCGTAAAAGTACATACCAAGTAGCGTATGCCTATTTGCGCTCTAAATTTATAAAACCAGGGGACATGACCATGGTATTGGCCCACAGTATTGAGCGCTAGATTATCTATTTGATCCCATCCAGGAATACCATCAGCGGTTAAGTGGTTTTGACTCATGGTATTGATAAAGGCTAAAACTATATAAGGAGAAGAGGATCATAGTGCAAGGTGTGCAAAAAAAAAAAAAAGGGTTATTAAGGAATAAATCTCTTTGAGAGATATCTGCATGGTTGAACTCTGTTTCTGATAGATCTAAATTTATGATGCACCCATGGATATGATGAAGGTTCAATATCTCTAGATCTAGAAATGATGAATCTCTAGGCTGATCTGCAAAAGAAATGATGAAGAACTGGCGCAAGTCTGCTGATGATAATGAAGAAATCTGGGTAAGTTTATAGATCTGGTATATTCTGCAAAGTCTACCATTTACAGATCTATACGCTAGCTTGTCTTGGTAAAAGCGCATGTATACGCGGGTTCTCTTAATAAAAAGCGCATATGGAAGTTAGGGTTTATGAAGCTTATTTACAGATATTACTTCTGTGATTTCTGTTTTCTCTCTACTATCAATCAATGAAGTCTTCTTGAAGTTTTAGGTTGATTGAATATGGAGTATGCTGCTGATTTGATAATGAACAAATCTAATCAATGATTGAGAAAACATGATGAAGGATGAGTGACTATCTAAACAGTTATGCATTGCTGATAGATTGTCTAAATTGAAAGTTTCAGATCTGAATATGAGTCTAAACAGATTCTGAAAGAAAGCATACGCTAGTTGGTGAAAAGAAAAGCGCGTGTATACACGGATACTGTGAAGAAAAGTCGCGTATTATTTCAAGAATATAAAAAACTAGCATGCACTGAAGCATACGTAGGTTGGTGTGAAGAAAGACGCGTATATACGCCGGTTACATAAGTAAAAACAACGTATGGTATCTGAATTAATGGTTGTTCAAGGTTGAATATGTATCTGATTATCTACTCTGAATTCTGGGTTATTTTTGATATTCTGGTTACAGTGGTCTTACTGTTCTGACTGACGTTTTCGGCAAATTATGGTTTTTAATGTTAAAGGGTTGTGTTGAAGCTGTTTAGATCCAGTATGAAAATTGATGAAACGTGGTCTGAGGGTTGAAGCCTTTAGTATGGAAGTAGAAGCTTTCAGCCAGTAGAAGCTGGTGTTGAAATCAGGGGGTCAAAGCTCCCTTCCAGGAGAGGCTGGTAAACGAGATCAGGGGGTTGGAGCTCCCTTCCAGTTGCATCTGGAAAATGAGAGAAGGTTGCAGCCTTCTGTAGGTAGAAGCCTATGTATTGGTATAAGTCTGCATCAGTACAATGTTGTAAAAGGTTTTCTATATAATAAATATTGAAGACAGAGACGACAGCAGTGGTGGTTTTCTCTCGAATTGGGTTTCCACCTTAAATATTGGTGTTCATGTGT